>JAGFPH010000463.1:46011-70021 GCA_018207615.1 Philaenus spumarius
CTTTCCAGATACTGAACTAGGATACTTTCCAGATACTGAACTAGGATACTTTCCAGATACTGAACTAGGCTACTTTTATCCCGGAAATATTTAGGGTTCAAATTTAAAATTTGGAAAAAAAATCAAAAATAATGGACAAAATTTGTGGTTCTGCAGATGTATAACAGATAAAACAGCTGACTCAGATATAAAGTTTAGCAACACAGGTTTTTTGAATGCATTTCCATTCAGTACCATAGCAACCAACTTAGCAAATCTAGGATCAGTTTGTTATTCTTCACAACCAATATCTTTTTAGGTTAGGTTAACAAAATAAAAGCAAACGCAAACGAATCAATGAAAACGGCTTGTAACGAGTTACCGAACTCGGTTACCTAAATGTACCAGACAGCTGGACTAGTTGCGCGCATGCGCGTCAGAACCGACCTTGCAGCTTGACATTGAATTAGAAACCAGTGTAGTTCCGAGTGCCGACCTACCAACTAGACGTAAGCTGCAGGTGAAACGTCGGTCGGCGACGAAGTTCTACGCTCACTGTAATCCTTCGTTATTATGCCATAAGCAAATGTAATTAACTTATATTATAATCGGTAATCGCGGAACGTGAGAATATAACCAATCGCGCACTCGTAATGAATATTAAGCGGTAATAAGTTCGGTTCGGTTAGAAGCCTATCGTGTACAAATGGTGACTAGTGATTTAGTGATAGTTAAGGTGTATTAGTTTAGATTTATATTAATTAATTAAGCGCTTGTTAAAGCTGGCAGAGTCGGATTTGCAGGGTTCGGCTGAAGGCAATCGGTTAAATTAGGTTTGGTAATTAATAAATTTGCTCTGGGTATGCGGCTACCGTCCATTTGCACCGACAGTTCCAGTCACGTCTTCCAAAAATTTACTAACTCGGTGCAAATACACGCTGACTAGTGATTCCCAATAAGATCAAAAGGGATAACTGGTACAGGCTTACTGGTATTATAATTCAAACATCTGTTGTTATATATTAATAATAAAACAGCTGATTTGGATTTAAAGTTTAACACAATTTTAAGTTAGGCCTATACTGAACCAACAAACGTTTCTTGGAAGCATTTGTATTTATCACCATAGCAACCTACTTACTAAATTTAAAATCCGTTAATTCTAACAACCAAAAACGTTTTTGGTTAGGTTTTATCAGATTGTATCAGCTCTATTAATACAAAAATCCTTGGAACCTGTTCTTTCCGTGGGCTTCTTGAACTCTTATCGCCGCGAAGTGTCATATTAGGTATTACAGACGAAATTTAGCTGGCCGTTCAGTAATTGACGTTCGCCATTTTAATCTTCTGATTTGAATGCTTTATAAATTTCATACTCCTCGACAGTGTTCATACATCTGAATATATTTTAATTGTTTCAAGGTTATTTTGTAAGTTCCTGTAACCATGGTGCTCGTCTATTGAATGGTGTGCAAAATTCGATTTGTTACCCAAAATTGTCGTTTTGGACAAGTGTTCTTTAAACGCTATCCCAGTATCGCCTAATGTATACATTGTCATAATCATCGTATGTCAATCTAACTAAATAACCTTATTAACGAATTTCCATAGGAAAAATGAGCTATTGCAGTGACCCTTATGATAAGACCCTAGGTCGGGAGTAGCAAATGAGCACCGATCATAGTCCCCAGAACACGTTTTGGGGTGTCATTAAAAATCATATATATATATATATATGACTTGTATATATTTGTGTATACTGTATATGTGTTCGCACTCTAGCGGCCGCATTTTAAGTCCGATTTGGTACTCATGATGGTTGTTTACGTCGCTCGGACGAGTTCGAAATCCAACAATCGGAAGCACGTTTTTTGACCGGAAGTAACTATCTATTAAGATTTTTCCTACGAGAATGAATTTGTTTTGAGTTTTTTTCTACAAATATAAATGTATGATGTTATTCTACACATTTTGTTTTTTTACGCGACCTTATAGCTCGCTTGGTTCCCCCAAAATCGATCAAAACGTAAAATACCATAGCACTAAGCGGTTCAAATCCATGTGATGAATTCTACCGTGGGGTTGGCGTGCGAAGCACGCAATGCCTTGTGTATTATATATACTCCCAATACGGGTTTGGCGTGCGAAGCACGCAATGCACCGTCTATTGAAAATACTTCCAATATGTGGAATGGCGTGCGAAGCATTTTGCAGCTATTCAGTACCGTCGTGAATAGATCTATTTCCCAAATTGTTTGTTGAAACCCTAAAACATAGGCCTATAAACTTCATTTTGGAAATTTACTCAACTCACGTCAGCAGTTCAGCTGCGTGGTCGAATTAATTGGTCTTCTATAGGTCTTGGCTTTTTAGGTAATAGCGACTATTTTATGTATGATGCTGCCACATTCAGTTGATACGAAGACAGGTTAAGTATTCTCTTTGGGACGCAATTCGGATCTAACCTTGCGTTTTAATAGAAGTTTGTCAATGAATTGAGCTTCCGTAACAGTTTATTATTTCGATATATTTTATTGTATTCAACTCCTCTTGAAATCGCGAGGCTCCAATGGTACTTTCATTAATCTCTTGATAACACTGTTATAGGCTGCAAGTACTGAGGTAGCGGATGGTGGGAGTCAGATTGTATTATGATGTCGGTTGTGGTCGGCCTGCTGTATATATTATAATGAAATTCGTTTTGTTGTTTTTTGACCGTTTTGACAACCTCGGTAGATTTATTTATTTATTGTCCGTAAAGATGAAATAAAAGTCCCGAAACGCGTCACATATACACAAAAAAGAGTTAACTTGACGGAAACAAAGCTAACAAACTTTATTCTAACCAATTAGTGACCTGGATACCGAAAATGAATTCATTATTAGCGAATTTCTATAGGAAAAATGAGCTATTGCAGTGGGCCTTATGATAAGACCAAAGGTCGGGAGTAGCAAATGAGCATCGATCATGGTCCCCAGAACACGTTTTGGGGTGTCATTAAAAATCACATACATATATATATGTATATATGTGTTCGCACTCTAGCGGCCGCATTTTAAGTCCGATTTGCTTCAAATCTAGTACACATGTTGGTTGTCTACGTCGCTCGGACGAGTTCGTTAATAAAAAAAATCCAACAATAATTGGAAGCACGTTTTTTGACCGGAAATAACTATTTTTTAGATGTTTCCTACGAGAATGAATTAGTTTTTGAGTTTTTTCTACAAATATAAATGTAGGATGTTATTCTGCAAATTTGTTTTTTTTACGCGACCTTATAGCTCGCTTGGTTCCCCCAAAATCGATCGAAACTTAAAATATCATAAAAGTACCCGGTTCAAAGCCATGAGGTAGATTGTACCGTGGGGTTGGCGTGCGAATCACGCAATGCATTGTGTATTGAAGATACTCCCAATACGGGGGTTGGCGTGCGAAGGACGCAATACCATTTGTATTAAAGATATTCCCAAAATGCTGAATGGCGTGCGAAGCACGCAATGCATTGTGTATTGAAAATACTCCCAATATTCGGAATGGCGTGCGAATCATTTTGCAGCTATTCAGCACCGTCGTGAATAGACCTATTACCTAAAAAGTTGGTTGAAACCCTAAAACATAGGCCTATAAACTTAAATTTCTAATTTTGCTCAACTCACGTCAGCGGTTCAGCTGCGTGGTCGAATTATTTTCTCTGTGGTAAGACCAACCTAAAAACAGACGAAACCGAAACAGAAGCGAGTGTCGATTAATTAACTAATCGAAACACTACTATCGAACGATTACATCACCTTGTTCGGCCTTGGAACCATTATTAATATTCTCATCGGACCAAGGCGATGGGCTAACATGAATTATGCATTAATCCACCGTGTTCAAGTCGACTCTTATCATTAGATGCTGCTAATCTTTCGACTCGGCATAGTTTATCTGGTTAAGACATGCTATCCTGCATTGACAAGTCCGTAGTCTGTGGTAAACTGGGATTGTGTAACTCTCGGTCTTTCCCCATAGAGTGTTAGCTGTCGTGTCAGGCTTTGGTGTAGTAAGGATGCAAATAGTTTGGTGAAAAAAAAAACACCATCAGTTCAACAATAGGCCGTGTGCCCTACAACACATTAGCTACCTTTACAAGTTACAACGTGGAATGCGTTCCTGAATGGGTCACATTCGACCACATGTGCCTTACAAGTACGAAGTACAAAAAATTAAAACTTCCTAGTTTTCAATCCTGCATTCAGAAGCGCCAAACGAAAAGTATACGTCTAAGGGTCTGCTGTAGTGGCGTGCATCTTGGATTTTTATCCCATAAAAGCAATTTTAAATTTCAAACCATTTATTTTAGTTTGTTTTTTTATCATAAAATTGTTTGCAAGGTCTCGTTTTAAGCACAGTCACAATTCGCATCCGTTTTGTTTCAAACGCAAAAAAAATGCTTTCAAATCGATTTCGGAGATTTTATTTTTTGCAAAATTTCTAAGATGTAGGAGTCAACTTAAATACATATTTGTTTTCGCCATTCCGACTATTGATTTGATTACAATAATATCACGACTTACCGTCACAATAGTCTAATTTTCCTGTTTCTTTCTACGGCAGTTTCGGTTGTTCAACCATCATTTCGTCAACTTAAAATTTACGAAAACGATTTGGAAGCAATATTTTAGGTCAAACTCTTTGAAGTAAAATTTTTTGTCTCTTGATTTTTTTTCTAAAAAGTCTTCCTTTTCGAGATATTAGCAACTTTATGATCGATTTATTTCAACAGGTTTAGGGCCGCCATTTTGTTTTGGATGGTCCGATTTTTATTTTCTTTATGTCATTTTCCTAGTCTTAAATAGACAATTAAAATGAAGTATCACATGACCATACTTCCCATTTAAAAATTTTGAGTTGCCCCCAAAATCCCCCACTTTTAGGAAACACTCAAAATTTCCGATTGCTTCAAAAGATACTTTGGGCTAAGTTAGTATCGTTTCCCAAAGGATATTTGTTTGTTTTAACAAACACAAAAGTTAAAGGGGGGGGGGGACTTTAAAGACACCTGGTATAGATACAACAGTTGTTCTAATCAAAAGCTAAGCAACACACGTTTGTTTACATTCATCACCATAGCAACCAACTTAGAAAATTTACAATCAATTTATACTTCGCGACCAACAGCTTTTTCGGTTTAATTAACAAACTAAAAGCAAACGCAAACCAAAATCAACGAGAAAATCTTAGTGTATTATAATTCAATTCAAGCATCTGTTGTTACATAAATAGAACAGCTGGTTTGGATAAGAAACTTAACATAATTTAAGTTTAGGTTTACAATGAACCAAAACACGTTCTAATTTGTCAAATTTAGAATCAGGTAATTACTATTCACAACTAACAGTTTTTTTAGATCAGGTAAAAGCAAACAAAAGGCTTACTGCATTATAAGCCAAACATCGGGTGTTACGTACTATAATGTTTCCTTTAGTTAGTGATATAAATTTTTTTTTTTGAAATGATGGGTATTTAAAAATTATTGGTTAAATTACAACGCATGCCGCAATTAGAATTGTTGGGGATAGTCGTGTCTACTTGGATCTCTGCCTTTTATGAACTATGTATAGTCACCGTGAAAACATCAGATTATGCAATGACCTGTTTGCATTTGTTCCATCTGCGGAACTTAGAAAACGAACCGAACATATGGGGCGGGGCTCTTTAGTCTATATATATAAAATTCAATGTATGTCCGTCTGTTTGTACGTTTGTATGTTTGTCCTTTATGCGTTACCAAACCGTCCATCCGATTGCTTTGAAATTTTGCATAGTAACACAGGTTAACCCTGGGAAGGTTTTAGGCCATTTACCGAAGTCCTAGGACATTAGGGCTACGCCCCAGTGGCCCTCAAAGTTTCAATGTTAATCTTATGGAAGGTCAATCTTAAGGAAGCAGAAGAAAGATTTCTTTTGATTTTATCAGAGGCACAAAAAACAGCTGTTCGTATGAAAAGCTTAAAACAGCTGATTTTGATCAACAGCTGATTTTGATCAACAACTGATTTGGATCAAAAAATGAATATAATTTTAGGTTAGGTAAATCAAGCAATGAGCAGAATCCCATTATAATTTACATCGGCCCTCAGGGATACGAATTACAGGCTTTCAAAGTTTCAAATTAAGCAATAGCAAAGCATTGCCGGGTCAGCTAGTATAATATAAAAACAAAAATAATAAATATTTCCATTGATTGTGGGTTTTAATTTTTGTCTCATTTTTTCACGAATTTAGTTATTTACGTTCAAGGTTGTACTAATAGTTTAACTACATGTTTCTCCCACATTCCTTTCTCACCGCCCGCAACAAAACAAACAGCAGGTGAACGGACAGGAAGTATACGTCTACAGGATGTAAGTGAGGCTATGCTACTTTCTTTGTACTTTATCCGATGTTTGAGCCCTTACAATAAACGTTGTACTTTAGCACCGGCTCGAAGACCCAGTAATCCCAAGACACTACTAAAACTAAGACTGTTTCAGCATTACCGTCAAAACGTAACTAAACATTATTCCGCAATGTGTATGGAGGCAACGCGACGCATACTTTCGCGGCTAAATCTTAACTGGATTTTGTTGTCAGATGTTTTTGGTCTTTATAGTTTCTAGAGGACAGGAGGATAACCGCATCCTGTGTTCGTCCCTTATCCTGGATACAACTGCCCGAGCCGCTAAAGACTTCCAGAAACTATTATCCTATTCCTAAGTTAACTGGTACCTTCCGGCATTTATACTTAAATTAAGCTTTTATAATGATAGTTATTGGGCCGAAACACCACTAATTGTGGCCGTGTAGGATGCAGTTAGTAGGAACGATAAATGAGCCGTGCATTCAAAGTAGCTACGCTAGATCGATGGGTAACTTGATAATGTTAAAAAACAAACTCAGGTGTGCTTAAGACCACACGGAAGAAGTGTAAACTTCTATGGCGATATTATGATAAATATAAAATATATAATGGAAATTATTTTGGTTGCTAAAAAATCCTGCGTAAAACAAATTTGCAAAGTACACAAAATTTGATTATTTTAACACTACCAAGTAAACAATTTTAACACAACTTACGAAATGAGGATGCACAAGTTTGAAATTTGGTATGTAGCTTCCTCTAGGGCCATAAGTTCACTAAAAAAGGGTTACAAAAAATTGAAACTTTAGGGGGGTTTGGGGGGTAAAAATGACTAAATCCAGATTTCTCCAAAATTACCGAACAGATTGGAATGAAATTTGGTATGTAGCTTCCTCTAGGGCCATAGACGCTCGCTAAGAAAGGGTTTGAAAAAATTCGAAACTTTAGGGGGGTTTGGGGAGATCAAAGTTATTAAATCACGATTTCTTCAAAACTACCGAACGGATTGAAATGCAATTTGGTATGTAGCTTCCTCTAGGGCCATAGGTGCTCACTAAGAAGGGGTATGAAAAATTTCGAAATTTTAGGAGGGGTTTGGGGGGATCAAAGTTACTAAAATCATAATTTCAGATCTTTTATTATTATGACAATAGTGCTTTTATTATTTAAGATATATAAGCCAAATACCACTCACTGACTGAACACTTAAAAAGAATACAACTACGTTAAAAAGACTGAAAATACCAACCACCACGGGCAACGCCGTACGGGTCAGCTATTTTAGTATAAGAGTATAAATGAAAAGTAATAATTTCAGATTTGTACCAACCAGTTACAATTATTGGTTATCGTGTTTGAAAGAGTTTTACCACATAAAATATCCAACGAACGATTAAGATACAATAACTCTAACAACCCCCCTGACGGGTAGGGGTTGTCTGGCATCGTGCCAGCTCTGCGGACCGGGGTACGTAATCTATTCACAGTTCGCAGTCTACAAATTAGACAGGGTTGATAACGCTATTGTTGCAAATATGCCGGATTCTACGTCGATCGCGGAGGCTGTGGACAGCTGGGCGCCGGACAGCTGATTCGTTCGTGTTTTTAACGCTCAATATTAGGTTACAAGTCCGGCTTTTATAATGTCTGGATTTGTATTGTATACAGTGGAGGGACATTGTTCGGTCGTTAAGAGCCTTTGTTTCATTTTCGTACACACAGAAATCTCGCACCGTCTTGTCAGAAACAACATCAAGCCATTGTGTGCGATGTTTAGTTAATCATTGTAGGAGGGAGGTTATTCTGTTAATTACGAGTTATTTTCATCAAGGCATAAAAATCCTGAGACGAACTTGGCAATACTGGTTACAGTAATAATGGATTTAGCTATCGATTCGCCTATCGATACGGAGTTGAGCGAATTTCCAAAATTAAATTTATATATGTTTTTGGGTTTCAAACAACTATTTGGGAAGTTGATCTACTCACGAAGGTGCTGCCAGCATGTACCAAATATATTGCCATCGGTCACCACGGTAAAAGTCGTGGATTTAATTCTGGTAATTTTACGGTATTTTTCGTTTTGATTGTTTTTGAGGAAACCAGATGGGCTATAAGGTCGAGTAAAAAAACAAAATGTGCAGAATTATTTCGTATGTCTATTCTTGTAAAGAAAACTTCAACAAAATTTAATTCTAGTACGAAAAATCTCAAAATATTGTTACTTCCGGTTAAAAATTTGGTCTACTTCCGGTCAATTTTTTGGCTAACGAACTCGTCCAAACGACTTAGAAAACCAACCTGCGTACCAAATTTGGACCAAATCGGACAAAAAATGCGTCCGTTAGAGTGCGCACACATATATACATAAATATATACATATATAGTATATACATATGATTTTTAATGACACCCCAAAACGTGTTCTGGGGACCATGATCGGTGCTCATTTTCTACTCCCGACCTTGAGTCTTACCATAAGGGCCACTGCAATAGCTCATTTTTCCTATGGAAATTCGCTAATAATTGAAAACCATAAAACAATAGCATAACATCAATACTAGTTCCATTGAGTAAAAAAAACTATACAATTTAAACAATAAGACATCTGCAAAAAAGGTATTTAATTCCTTCTAAAAACGACAAGTCTAAGTGCGTGAGAGTTGAAATACAATTGTAATTTAAAAAAGCAATTTGACGAAAAAAGTTGCAACGTTAGTTAAATGTATATTATTAAATTAAAAGTAGGGGAGAGCGTCTCTGACCGACACATCTGATTAAATTTCAGTACAAGATAACCTTACAGTATTTCATAAGTTAACTAAATTACAAGTGAAAAAACATGTACCAAGACCGGGATTTGAACCCAGGACCTTTGCCTGGGGATCATATCAGGGATCATGATAGCTCAGTGGTAGAGTGTTGCCCCGGAAAGGCAAAGGTCCTGGGTTCAAATCCCGGTCTTGGTCCATGTTTTTTCACTTGTAATTTAGTTAATTTAACCCTTGCTGAGGAAGCGTGTAAGCAGGTAATTTATTACAAATTAAAAATAATTTCATAAGTTATCTATACTAATGTTATAAAGACGTAAAATTTGTTTGTTTGTATGTAGAAGGTATCTCTGGATCTACTGAACTGAACCGATTGAAAAAATAGTTTCACTAATAAAAAACTACACTCTCCCTGAGTAACATATGCTACAATTCATTTTGATAAAAACGTTTTTTTATTTCAATATTTGTACATTTAGTCAGAAAAATCTTAGGTTAGGCCTAGACTGATGAACCAACACATGTATTTACATTCATTACCATAGCAACCAATTAAATAAAATAACAGATAAAACAGCTGTGTGTTCCAATATTTCCATTAACAGCTCATTTCAAACTTTGAAGCAGTTATTTTTGTTTCTAACTATTAGGTTAGGTTTTTATTAGAGTGTAGACCTGAGCCTTCCTGGTTTTTTTAACCTTTATTATAACTGCTGTTATAAAATATACGAAATAATTTGATTTAAACATTTAACATTATTTACCATCTTAGCTTTGGGGTTTATTAATCCTACACCTTCATTGTAAAGAAAAGATAGAAGGTTGGCGTGCGGAGCACGTAGGGGTTTCCCCTAGCTTACAAATATTTCCGAACTCTGCCTTTATCATTGTAATTGTTCGGCACCGCTTTAATAGTTTATTTACTACGCGTGAGAAACACTCTTCGTTTATTTTCCCCGCACTATATGGTTTCTCATTATCACCAGACTGTACCCCCCCTCCCTCCACCCCGTCCTCAAAACGAATGTTGTCACATTTACTGCAGTAATTGTCAGAGATTACTCAGCGAGTTTTTTTAAAAAATCCGAAAATGTGCAGCATTCATTATAATGATGCATGAGAGGAGGTGTATAAATACATTTTCAGCAATTTTATTCACATGAGATTTGGCCCGAAACTTCTGCTAGTTGTATTGTCTTTATAAAATTAATTCAACTGGAAATTGTTTCACTTTAAACCTGTCAGTGTCTGATTTGAACCATAAAATGTAGCGAAATGTTACCAAATAAATCTTTTTAATTACGACAATTTGTTTTAACAATTGGTACTAAACCTGTGAATTATGATATAACCTTTAAAAAAAACAATAAACAGAGCATTTAAACAAATAAAAATGCATATCTTGAAATCATTTTGATTTAAAGAAAGCCAGGGGGCGTATGCGAAGTGCATAACTAGAAAATTTTACCTTTTTTAAATCAATGATATCCATTCCGATCCCGGTATAAACTATACAAATATAATTTGAAAGGGCTGTAGGACAATCACACATTAAAAATACACACTATTTTGTATATTTACATTCTATTAGTACCAGGAATACATCGACATAAAATCAGAAAATTTACTTTTTGCCGCAAGGCTGATATTATTGATTTATTCCCCGTACTGAGAGCGGTCACGAGTCAAACATATATACTGTATCACTAAACAAAACATATATACACGCACATCACTTCCATAAAAACGTTTGTTACAATTTCACTTCACCTTTCTTTCAGGTACTACTTTAAGAGGACTTTTCTGCCTCATTAATAGGGTAGAAAGTACAACTTATCATCCTATAGGCGGACTGTAATAGCTATTTACTGTAGTACCTAGAGCAGTAATGACGTTATTACAGGCCGAGGGCGAAGTTTGAAAGTTTAACGCCCGAAGGTTGTCATGGTGCTTACTGCTCGTGGTGCTTACACTATTTGATCGCCTCACTATCCCCGCCAGTAAGACAATATAACAAAATACAATTTTGTATATTATAGAATGGCAAATCTTTTCATTAGTTACAAAAATTAAAATGAATTTACTTGTTATACATGTTTAAAACACAGTTTGAACAGTTCACAAAGTATAGTCCTGATGAAGTTGTTGCATTTTCCTGTAAACGTATTGGGGTTTGTTGGCCAAGGTTGGTGTGTGTTATCTTCAAAACAATAAATGCATATTAAGGTAACATCTGCACCAAAACAAACTAAACTCGCGTGCCAAGAGATACGAACCGCTAGTTGTGACGAACATTTTACCAAAAAGATATCGAATATTGCTCTCGATATATTTATATCGATCCTTTCAATCCAGATATATCGGTGATATCGATTATATGCCAAAATATCGAAAATGTCACACTATTTTTACGAATATTGACATTTAACCTTTAATTAATCTGAAGGGATTACAATATTTTAATCTACGTTATTTTTAGTTATAGTTTAATAAATTTGTCACAATTCCACCATTTTGTTTCTGCAAGTGTTGTACTGCTAAAATGTTCACAGAATATTTTTAAAGCCTCTATTGTGGGCTGTGTAAAGTTTCAAAAATATCGATGCAATAATGGGCAAGATATACAAAATCAAATGTTTAAACCTCTTCGTGGAACTCCCTGTATATAACATTAACAATAGAATTTATGTTTAGCTTTCACTGTAAATGAACGATCCGGTTCTTAAAACCGTTTTAAGAAAAAATTTGTATTAAAAAACCTAAAGTAAAAACTGTTGAACGACCAGCTGAGTTTCAACTCTAATACCCTGTACGACACAGCAATATATATCCAAGAAGCCCGCAGTACAAAATGTTTCGGAGCGCGGAGTACTACTGATTGACAGTCGCTGGCCAGCAGCCGACTAGTGTACACATAAACGGACTCTACATGTGAACTGTATTGTGTTTGTGTATTTTATGTTTTAAAAACCTTATCGACCTTGTTTAAGAGGAATTAATCATATTGTCTGATGATGATGGGTTAACAAGCCCGAAACGCGTAACAATCAACGAAAGTGAGGTCACTTGACGGGAAATGATAAAGTAAGAAACTTGAATTCAAATTAAGAAATATGCACACACAAAAGACTATTTTAGTTGTGAAATATACACACGTTCTCCAGGGTAATAATTCTTTAAAGTAGTTATTTAAAATTTCAGAACAATATGGGCTCGTACATTTTTGGGGTTTCGTTTTTTATTTTTTTTCTACAGTACTATTACTTGGGGTTAAATTTACAAGCAATATTATTCGGAAAAGAAAAATTAATTCAAGAACATCATCGTTAAACAGTTCGAAGCCCTCAAATATTCAACTTTGGAAACTTTTACCTCGTTCGCGACGAAACACCGGTTCAGAGCTTCTAAAAACGTAGCAGTTTTTTCCCCGAGTTGTTCTAACGGCTAAACTTTTCCCTCCCCGAACTAAACGCTTTCACGTTAAGACAAGGGGAAATCCCTCTGAAAATACATAAACTTTTAAAAACTTGTACCAGCCGAGATGACAAAAGAGGGCGAAAGTTTGCGCGATTAAGACAATAAAAGATTCCTTTTAAGACGAAGTTACGGGGCCGAGAACCCGCCCACGTTCGTCCCACGTGATCCGCGTGCAGGTAAACTGCATCCGCGCGTGTGTGGGAGAGAGATGGACGGGGAGTCTCTTTTTATTTTAGTTGCAGACCATGTTTTATTGTAGACCTCTGTTTTTGGCACATAGAATATAAAAAATATGACAACGTACTTAGGGTAGACAACGAAATAATTGCTAAATTGTATTATGAATTAACAAAACTACCAAAATTAACATTTAAAAAAACTTCCGACTTATTTCTTCGATTTCTTTGAATATAAATAATTACGATAATTCTAATTAGATTCTTTTCATGGGGGGGGGGTAGTATCTGTATTGCTTTATTAGCGAATTTCCATAGGAAAAATGAGCTATTGCAGTGGCCCTTATGGTAAGACCCAAGGTCGGGAGTAGCAAATGAGCACCGATCATGGTCCCCAGAAAACGTTTTAGGGTGTCATTAAAAAAATATATATATATTATGTATATATGTGTTCGCACTCTATATATTCAAATTTGATACACATGTTGGTTGTCTACGTCGCTCGGACGAGTTCGTTAGCAAAAAAAATCCAACAATCGGAAGCACGATTTTTTACAGGAAGTAACTATTTTTTTTAGATTTTTCCTACGAGAATGAATTTGTTTTTGAGTTTTTTTCTACAAATATAAATGTAGGATGTTATTCTGCGCATTTTGTTTTTTTACGCGACCTTATGGCTCGTTTGGTTTCTCCAAAAGCAATCAAAACGTAAAATACCACAGAAGTACCCCGTTGAAAGCCATTTGGTGGATTCTACCGTGGGGTTGGCGTGCGAAGCACGCAATACATTGTATATTGAAAACACTCAGAATATTCGGAATGGCGTGCGAAGCACGCAATGCTTTGTGTATTGAAGATACTCCCAGTAGCGGAATGGCGTGCGAAACATTTTTCAGCTATTCAGCACAGTCGTGAATAGACCTATTTCCCAAATTGTTGGTTGAAACCCTAACACATAGGCCTATAAACTTAATTTTGGAAATTCGCTCAACTCACGTCAGCGGTTCAGCTGCGTGGTCGAATTATTTATTTATAAAACTCTTTCAAACACCCGCAGACTAAGTGTAGGGACTCCTCGAAGCGCGAATATATTCGTTCACAGAGCAAAAAGCTTTTTCAGAAGAACTATGTTTTTAGTTCTACAATAAAGCTAAGGTCAACGTCGTGATGCAGAAATCCACCCTAAACTAATCCAATAGAAGTGTGTTTTGTGAACGACTTTATACTGTTTTAGAAATTCCGAGTTCTAAAAATTTTAATCTGTGGACGGATAATATTGAAAACGTGTTGACCGATGGGATTTTCGTGATGCTTAGTGACTAAATTTTAAATGTAAATACGATTAATTACAATTTAAATATAACATTAAGCGTAACATTCTTGTTGTTAATTCCGATTGTATATTAGATGTTTAACGAGTACTGTGGTGAATTTAAACAATTAGAAACACCGAAGCCCCAACCACAAGTTCGGTGAATAAACTACACAAATAAACTGAAACACATTTATTAATAGTTATTCTACTTACCTGATGTACATTTCGCTAACCAAGTTACCATCATCGGAGGGTTCTAAATCTAAACTGATGCTAACAAGAATGAAACTATAAAACTATACAGACCTATTCTCCCTCAGGTAGATCAACCAATCGTATAACCAATTCTATAAAATGTAGAATATTTGTATAAACTCGACAAAGTTCCCCCATAAGTTATAAGTGTTTACTTCTAAATCATGTAATGATCGATAGTAATCACTATCGATTATCGATGATAATTATTACTTACCGAAGAAGTCACTAAACCATCTTATATAGGATTTTATTTCTCAACAACTTACCTGCAACAAAATGAAAAAGTATGGATAAATAAACTAATATAAACAGTCAATATAAAAATTAATGTACTATTACTTAGTTGAAATATGTACATATCCACGTTTAAAATGTTCATTTGTATACTGAAAAGTATTCAAACTTACACAGAGTGTTCATAAACCTGCTTCATTATAAGTTAACAAAACTTTGTATACATCTCGTGTGGCATAACAGGACTAATGTTTTGACATATCTGACCCTGTCCGATTTTTGGGGCTTAGGGAGGAAAGGGGGTAGAGAAACAGAATGGCGCCAACTAGAGCCCAGTATCTTGCTTCGTTTTAAAGTAACGGACAATCGAAGTTCTGGAATATTATAACGGCAAGCCAGCCAAAATCATGGAGGTTCGGATGTGTCAAAAAATGTGTCCTGCAGTGTATACTTGCAGCTGAGCCGGGGCTGGAGGCTGAGGTGGAAACAAATTCTACTAATATATTTCGTACTCGCAGGTTGCTATTCAGCACCTTCGTGAGTAGACCTATTACCCAATTAGTTGGTTGAAACCCTAAAACATGTAAATTTAATTTTGTAATTTCCCTCAACTCACGTCAGCTGTTCAGCTGCGTGATCGAATTATTTGAATTTGTGACAGCTAATTTCATATTTTGTTTGGTATAGGCCAGTGTCATGACGGTTGTTGTTAACTTTTATGAAAATACTAGCTGACCCGTACGGCGTTGCTCGTGGTGGTTGGTATTTTCAGTCTTTTTAACGTAATTGTATTCTTTTTAAGTGTTCAGTCAGTGAGTGGTATTTGGCTTTTATATATATAGATCTTAAATAATAAAAATACTATTTTCATAATAATAAAAGATCTGAAATTATGATTTTAGTAACTTTGATCCCCCCAAACCCTCCTAAAATTTCGAATTTTTTTTAAACCCTTTCTTAGTGAGCACCCATGGCCCTAGAGGAAGCTACATACCAAATTCCATTCCAATCTGTTCCGTAATTTTGGAAAAATCGTGATTTAGTAATTTTTACCCCCCAAACCCCCCTCAAATTTAAATTTTTTTAAAACCTTTTTTAGTGAACACTTATGGCACAAGAGGAAGCTACATACCAAATTTCATTCCAATCCGTTCGGTAGTTTTGAAGAAATCGTGATTTAATAACTTTGATTCCCCCAAACCCGCCCTAAAATTTCGAATTTTTTCAAACCCTTTCTTAGTGAGCACCTATGGCCCTAGTCGAAGCTACATATCAAATTTCATTTCAATCCGTTCGGTAGTTTTTGAGAAATCGTGATGAGTGAGTCAGTGAGTAAGTGAGTGAGTGAGAGAGTGGTATTTCGCTTTTATATATATAGATGTCATACATTTAAACATTATTTACATTTAATATAAACCATCATAGCTTTGAAATTATAACTAGGTAATCATCCATTTTTACTGAAAGAGAATGAAAGTTACGAGTAAAGAGATTCACGCAGGGATCTCCACGAGTGCGTTATATTTGCTTATTTCAATACGTGTACAAAATGACTAGAAGTAAAACTTGCTTTTGCAGTTTCTAATTATATAAAACATAGTAGTGAATATTTTGTTGAAAGTCGGCTGTAGTTCATTTAACTTTTTCTCTTTGTATTGGACGTATGAATTAAAATCACTCCACACAGACTTTATTACTTGTCCATTAGTTTCCGTTTTAAACACAATTCCATTTCATTGTCAACCTTTTTTGTTTGTTAGTTTGTAAAAGTATTATGAATTACTTTATTTGATTAAATAAAGTTCTGGAGGAATATCTATATATATAAAAATGAATTGCTGTTCGTTAGTCTCGCTAAAACTCGAGAACGGCTGGACCGATTTGGCTAATTTTGATCTTAAAATGTTTGCAGTAGTTCATAGAAGGTTTAAACGTAAAGAATAATTTGAAAAGTTTCCCGAAAAAGTTTCAAATTTCGAATAAACTTAACAGCCTTTACTGTATGAACTCAAAACCATAGCTTACAAAAACAGCTGTTCGTATAAAAAGCTTAGCAACACGTTATGTTTGTTTACAATCATTACCATAGCAACATTACTTAGCAAATTTATAATCACTTTAATACTCTTCAAAACTAACAGCTTTTTAAGGTTAGATTGAAAAACTATAAACAAACACAAGGAAAAATCAACGAAAAATGCTTACACAATTATAATTCAACTCAAACATTGGTTATTAAATATCTATATAGGCCTACTTAGAGATATGCTGTTTAAAATATTGTTTATATAAAATATATCATAACTATGAATTTTTTAATACTTTTCAAAACATATTTTCGCTATCAATAATAATAATAACAAACAAATTATTTGACACCATGCATAACCATAAACATACACGAGTTTAAACATATTATATTGAAAACTAAACAAAAAATCTGAATTAAACTAAATGCCATTAAAATATAACATTTGTAGCTTTATTTTGATATATAATTGTATATTTTAATACTAAACAATATCTTATACTAATTAGGCCTATACATTTAAAATTACAAACTCTATTTGAACCAGTTTCTTACATCCAAAATTAGCGCGGATGTTACAAAGTGATTCAAATATCTTTTCTACGACTCCCAGCTAATTTAAACCCTTGCTAAGAAAGGGTTAAAACAAAAATTCGAAATTTTATGGAGGTTTGGGGGAGGGTCAAAGTTACTAAAAATCCCTATAAGAACGAATTGGAATGAAATTTGGTACGTAGCTTCCTCTAAGGCCGTAGGTGCTCGCAACATTGTCAATGAAATTAAGTGAAAGTCAAAATTAGTAAAAACTATAAATTGAAACGATATATTTAAAGCTTTTTCATGTTAGATATTAGTTTACAGGAATACAATTTTCAGTGCTTTCTTAAATAGCGTAGCCTTTTTTTTTCATGACCACAGTAGGATACGCACGGGTATTCAACGAACACTTAAAAGAATACAATTACGTCAAAAAGACTGAAAATACTAACAACCACGGGCAACGCCGTACGGGTCAGCTAGTTACAAATAAAAGTCAGTAATGTTTTTATGTACGCCTATATAACATATTCCTAAATTTTTCCTTTATTTTCACTAGTAGAACACGTCCTGAAAGTTTATCAGTTTCTTCCTGAATCACACTGTATGAATGTTTGTTAACATCTTGCTGAAATTGTATTACAAATAAAATGTGACTGTACTCGTGATCCAAGCTCGCGAATTGTGCAACTCCTCAACACCGGGTCAAAGTTCAACAAGTGTCTTTACGTTTTACACTTTCTATTCCTTGTTGAACCGAACAAACACGGCAGTAGGCTACAAGGACATCTGGTAGTTTCCTGGAAACCCGCGAAGCCACGATACTTCTGGAACAATGTAAACACTCTCAATGTGTATTGGGATATTCAGAGCCGATTGATCTATTTTAAGGTTAGGGGAAATGGATGCTTTGGTTATAAACTATTGACAAGATTTTGACGAATTAGTTGTCATTCCATTATACATATTATTGATTTCAATCAAATTGTAAACACTGAACCTTTATCTAAGTAACGTAAAATATTCTGTTACCACCAAAATGAAGGACGTTTTAGGAGTAACTGAGAAGTCAGGGGAACACAATTGACTATAACACAGGGAAATAATTTATTGTTTGTTGATTTTTCGTCACAGGGACTTTTTTTAGTTAAAATTTCAATTGGAAATTATTAAAATTTAGTTCAGATTTTATTTTGTCATTCAAAACCCCACTTTTTTCAAAGGGTATGTTTTTGGGGGAAATTTAACATCGTCCATTTTGAAAATAAAAACATAGGTTCGTTTTCCAGCTATCCACCATTTTATTTTTTCTTAAAAACTGAATGCTCAAGAAATATATCTTTTGATGTAGGAAATATATTGAACGCAAAATTTGTATACACATTTGGCATGACATCTTTTATCTTTTATTAAAGAAAAAACTACTTTGTATTCATATATTTTCAAAGTAGCAGCCGTTTAAAATTTTTAATATAAAATATCTCGAAAACCTTTTAACTTTACAAACAAATTTCAAGAAACAAAAAAACCTTTCTATGACAAACAACGGTTTTTGTTTTATTTCTCTAACTTAAAAGATGACCGAGGCAATCTCTATATATAAAATAAACGGTACCAGGAACTGGCACATACTTTCTCACAAACATATTTAAATTATTAAACAGATTCACTGTGACTTGTAGGGTGGGGTAGGAGAGGTGATTTTTTATTAAAGTTGGAGATTAACTAATAAATATTATTATTATTATTATTATTATCTAGAGAGAAAACTATTCGATCGATTTCGAACAAATTTGCACCACCCACGTCAATTAGGATTGAACAGATGCACGAAAAAAGGTTTTCAAACATTTTGAAAAACAACCTCCTGTATGGCCAAAAAACTCCCCAAAATCAGTTATTATTATTATTACTATTAGCTAAACGAGAATTTTTAGAAAGATGCTGTTATTTGCATATGGTAGGGTACATTAAAGGCTACAAATAAGCCAAATTTTATCAAAATCGTTAGAGCCGTTTTATTATAAAAAAATAATAACTGATTTTTTGGGGGTTTTTTGCCAAAAAGGGGGTTGTATTTAAAATTTTCCAAAGCCCTTTTTCGTGCATCTATACTTTCCTACTTGACATGTCTGGTGCAAATTTTTTGAAATCGATCGAATAGTTTTCGCTCCAGCTTTGTATACATACAGACATACAGACATAGACATACATACATACGTACATACATACATACATACATACATACATACATACATACATACGTACAGACATACATACATACATACATACGTACATACGTACATACATACATACATACATACATACATACAGACATATAGACATACAAACAGACATTTTGTACAAACTACTTTTTTGGACTCAGGGGGTCCCAAAACGGATATTTCCACAAAAATCTCAACATCGATTTTTTTTTGCGATCACTGTTCTTTCTCTATACTATAGTATAGTGAGAAAGTAAAAGTGAATATTCCCTTGTTTGTTTGCTTCTTTATCCTCTATAGACTCGAAAACTATTCGACCGATTTCACTAAAACTTTCACAGTTTATCCATACCATTGCCAGGAGTGTTTATACGTTAAAATTACTACAGTCGAAGGTGTTGAAATGAACTACCCCTATATAATAAATATAAATTAAACTAACTTCCTACAAGCTATAAACAGAAAATTATTTAATACTTTTTTAAGGTAGGCTATATAAAAATCAATTTGCAATTTTATTACGCAAGTCAAAGGGATGAAATGGAATAAGTACCCCTAAAATTAAATAGTAATCAAAACACTTAGTGTTTCTATATTTTCAAAAACTACTCAACTAATTTCACAATTTACAAATATTAGTACTAGGATTTTTTAGAGAACATGATTACTACAGACAAGCAAATATTTCAAAAGGGTAGCTGCCCCTAAACAATAAAAATAAATTGTACTAAATTCCTACAAACTATAAATCAAAATTATTTAATATTATTCTTAATTGATATAAAAAACATTTTCAATTCGATTAACTAAGTCAAATGGATGAAATGGAATAACTATCCTTACAATTAAATCAAGCAATAGCTAAGCTTTGCCGGGTCCACTAGTTTTTAGTTTTTACCCAATAACTCAGTTAATTCTTGTGTTGCAGGAATAAATTTTCATTAAAATAAACGGTACCAGGTAACTGCCACATGCTTTCTACCAGTTGAAACTTTATACCTTCCCAAGAGTAACATAGGAGGTGGTTAATTAGAATTGCAAAAGTAGGACATACCATAGAAAATATTAGATGCATGTAACACACATCCATATTATATTATATTATTATTATTTAAACTAATCGATCGATTTTGAACAAATTTGCACCAAACATGTCAATTAGGCCTGTATAGATGCACGAAAAAAGGTTTTGAAACATTTTGAAAAACAACCCCCTTTTTGGCCCAAAACCCCCAAAAATCAGTTATTATTATTATTATTACCTAAACGAGAATTTTTAGAAAGATGCAGTTTTTTGTATATGGTAGGGTAAATCGTTAGAGCCGTTTTTGAGAAATTTTGATTTTTCTCATTTTTGGCCATTTTTGGGGGGTAAAACCCCTTAAAAATAAAAAATTTGACAAAATGAGAAAAACGCCTGGAGATATTTCAGAATTACACCTACATACCAAATTTCATCAAAATCGGACGGTTGGTATGGTCTCCAGCTCTGTACACATCCTTACACACACACGGACAGACATCACCAAAAAACACTTTTTTGGGTTCAGGGAGCACCAAAACAAATAATTCCACTAAAAATATTTTTGGGTTCAGGGATCACCAAATCAGATAATTCCACTAAAAATTAGGCTAAAATTTGAAAATTTGAAAATTTGGACGAAAACACTTTCTCCATATACTTCGTATAGAGTGGAGAAAGTAAAAGGAAATTTTTGTTTCTTGAAATTTGTTCTAATAAATAATTGTGGATAAATATAGTTGTACTATAAATGCAGATTAGAAGGAATTTAATTTAATCACGGATACTAACAAGCAGAACATTGTTTTCTGAGAAGAGTTGTTTTTTCCACACAGGAGAAGCCGGATTTAAATTTCATTGCAATCTTAAACGAGACCCTTCTACCTAAAAGGGAAAACCTACGTACACAGACAATGGCACAATGAGTCTCTGAGGACGGATTCACAAATGTGCAGTAATACACAGCCTCCAGAGTTAGTAAACCTCCACAGTCGTAGACGTGTTAAAGTAAAAGTAGCCAATTACTTAATATTTATTGTCGTCACTTGAAGGCAAAGGCCGACAGAAATACTCTCGCTACTCTGCCAAAACCTTTTCCACCGAAGATCGTCCTACTTGTGCACTAAGCTAGATCTTCGCTACTCACATACTGGGACAGTAAAAAGTCTGGAGACACCTCTCTATTTGTCTAGTGGGTGGGTGGAAAAAAGGAAAATCCTACAAATATTTTCACGACATAAAAAATAACTTTTAATATACTAGGAAAATTTGGGAGCTGTTCAAAATTTTAAAATAATTCGACCACGCAGCTGGACCGCTGACGTGAGTTGAGCGAATTTCCAAAATTAAGTTTATATGCCTATGTTTTAGGGTTTCAACCAACAATTTGGGAAATAGGTCTACTCACGAAGGCGTTGAACAGCTGTCTGTGTGTACGCAATATATTAGTAGAATTTGTTTGCGCCTAGTGGCCTCGCGAGTTTGCACCACTTGGCTACGAACCGGGTACTTTTATGGTATTTTACTTTTTGGTCGATTTTTGGGGAACCAAGCGAGCTATAAGGTCGCGTAAAAAAACAAAATGTGCAGAATAACCATCCTCCATTTATGTTTTTAGAATAAACTCTTAAAAAATGTCATTCTTGTAGTAAAAATAGTTACTTCCGGACAAAAAACGTACTTCCGGTTGTTGGATTTTATTTGGCTAACGAACTCGTTCGAGCGACATAGACAACCAAATTTGGACCAAATCAGACTTAAAATGCGGCCGCTATATTGCGAACACATGTATACATATACATATGAATTTTAATGATACCCCAAAACGTGTTCTGGGGACCATGATCGGTGCTCACTTGCTACTCCTGACCTTGGGTCTCACCAGAAGGGCCACTGCAATAGCTCATTTTTCCTATTGAAATTCGCTAATAAAGACCCCGTATTGTGTGATCCCTCATTGTTAAGGTCTTTATGTAAAAAAGTACATTTGTATGCCTTATAAACATTTTCTGAATTTCGCTTTTCTCTACCCACTCACTAAACCGTTAGGAGTGTCTTAACTAACCCTCTAAATAATTTGTATAATTAAGTAAATTCACGTGAAAACTGTGAACTTATTGACTACTAACAATTACCCACGCCGTATATGAATAGTGTGTTTCATCCAAATCTAGCAATGGTTTAGGCCTTCATCTATACTAATATTAAAAAGAGAGAAAATTTGTTTGTTTGTATGTAGGAGGTTATCTCTGGAACTACCGAACCGATTGAAAAAAATGTTTTACTAATAAAATGCTACACTATCCCTGAGTAACATAGGCTATAATTCATTTTGATAAAAACATTTTTTATTTCAATATTTGTAAATTTAGTCGGAAAAAATCTTAGGTTAGGCCTAGACTGATGAACCAACACATTTATTACCATAGCAACCAATTGAATAAAATAACAGATAAAACAGCTGTTTGCTTCAACATTTCCAATGAACAGCTTGATTTCAAACTCTGAAGGGATTATTTATATTTCTAACTTTTAGATTAGGTTTTTATTAAAAGTGTAGACCTAAGCCTTGCTGGTTCTTTTAACCTTTATTATAACTGCTGTTATAAAATATAAGAAATAATTTGATTTGAACATTTAACATTATTTACCATCTTAGCTTTGGGGTTATTATTAATCCTAAACCTTTATTATAAAGAAAACATAACATGATTATGCGTATAAAAGGTTCCAACGGGGTTGGCGTAACTACTAAGTTATATAATTAGCTGTGCGACGGTTAACGTTAAAATATAAAACTGAATAACAATAACATGTGCAGTTGTAGCCAGCACCAATAACCCGACCTGAACATGAAGTCTATTAGCAGATTCCGGACAAAGTTTAGCCTATATATCTTGCAAAGTTAGTCAAAGCTAATAATGTGAATAGTTGGATCTTTGTTACAACATCGACCCATAGAAGCTGGGGCCTGAAAACTTCATTTGTAACCAGTATTGCAATCGAATAACGAAACCGTTTTGCCACTCTAGTGATCTGAAACATCGTTATCGAAGGCGTATTGTATTAGATCTGTTAAAGTTTTCTCACCATAAACTATTTTATTTTGTAAATAATTCGACCACGCAGCTGAACCGCTGACGTGAGTTGAGAAAATTTCCAAAATTAAGGTTATAGGCCTATGTTTTAGGGTTTCAACCAATAATTTGGGAAATAGGTCTACTCACGACGGTGCTGAATAGCTGAAAAATGTTTCGCACGCCATTGCGCATATTGGGAGTATCTTCAATACAAAAAGCATTGCGTGCTTCGCACGCCATTCCGCACATTGGAAATATCTTCAATACACAATGCATTGCGTGCTTCGCACGCCTTTCCACATTTTGGGAGTGTTTTCAATACACAAAGCATTGCGTGCTCTGCACGCCATTCCGGATATGGGGGTATCTTCAACATACAAAGCATTGCGTGCTTCGCACGCCATTCCGTATGTTAGGAGTATCTTCAATACACAAAGCATTGCGTGCTTCGCACGCCAACCCCACGGTACAATCCTCAACATGGCTTTGAACCGGGTGCTTCTATGGTATTTTACGTTTTGATCA
>JAGFPH010000463.1:122922-133629 GCA_018207615.1 Philaenus spumarius
CAATAATTGACGAAGAATACAACAACATGCAAATATTTAGCTTACGGCAGATGATTTTCAACAACGTAGATGATAAAATAAATATCGTTTTGGCGTTTGCACTATAGGCCTACAGATTAACCCTTAATATAGGCTATTTGATTTTAAGCTTAGGCCCAATACCAGAATGAAATATTTTACAACTATTTTCAAAAGAAATAACTTAATCTCAACAGAAATATTATGCGTTTAGGACAAACCTACTTTGAATCGTTTCCATAACAATTTTATTAATTGTCGCGCTATCGAGGCGGAACAGGGATTGGCGTGCAAAGCACGCAATGGAACGCGCAAAATAATTAAATTAAATATTAATAATAGTATCCTACAAGAGATGAAACAGTTCACGATTCATTAGAAAATATATATCCCTCAATAAGTAATTTTAATTTGTTAAGTTAAACACTTTAAAAGCTAAATAAGTTTAGTAAATATGCTGAATGTTCGATTTGGTTGGACATATTAATATGCCACATTAATATTTGGTTGGACGTGTTTTATCCTTTTTTTTAAAGCTACATTTGCAAAATATATTAGGCCTACTGTACGAATTTAAAGTAATAACCGATTAACCTTTTAGAATCCATTATAAAAATGTCATTGACATAAACAAGCTGTCAGACATAATAACAAATTATCGTGTAATAGGCTGTTACAATCCCGACAGATAATTCAATCCGCTTACGTTATAAACCTTTTGCAATTAAATTAACGTAATTTTATCACTGATAAATATTCAACAACCTCGACAAAAAACCGTTGGAAAAACGCACGTAATTCATAGGCCTATTCAAAGAGTGGCGTCATCGCGTTTTTAAGTTTTAATTAATTAAACCTACATTAATTACGTTTGTATGCAACATGAAAGTTGTATAAAATGTATGATGCACTCGCGTTTATTATTTAATAAAGGATTCGCGTTAATTAATATTCTATTAGTGCTTTTAAAATAGTTTTTTTGTGTAATTTGTGGTTTTCAAATTTCTGGTAATAAACTGTCGACAACATTTTTTAGGTTAGGCCTACAATGAATTGCGACGAGTTTTAATTAAATATTGACGTAAATGTTTATAGAGTATCGCGAGCCTAAAAAGTCAACAATCGAAAATTCGTTTGTCAAATAAAACAAGTTAATCAAGATTTAGGCCTCCGGTCTAATTAATTTGTTCACAAAACATTGCGGTATTTTTTAGGTTAGGCCTACAAACAAAAAATTGAGACGAGTTTAAAGTAATGATGTAAATGTTTATAGAGTTCGAGAGCCTAAAAAGTCAACAATCGAAAATTCGTTTCTAAAATAAGTGAAGGCAATCAAGATTTAGGCCTCTAATCTAATTAATTTGTTCACAAATCATTCAGTATTTTTTTAGGTTATGCCTACAAACAAAAAATTGCGACGAGTTTTAATTAAATATTGACGTAAATGTTTATAGAATATCGCGAGCCTAAAAAGTCAACAATCGAAAATTCGTTTGTCAAATAAGTCAAGGTAATCAGTATTTAATCCTCTATTCTAATTAATTTGTTCACAAATCATTCGGTATTTTTTAGGTTAGGCCTACAAACAAAAAATTGCGACAAGTTTAGAGAAATGACGTAAATGTTTATAGAGTATCGCGAGCCTTTAGGCCAACAATCGAAAATTCGTTTGTCAAATAAGTCAAGGTAACCAAGATTTAGACCTCTAATCTAATTAATTTGTTCACAAATCATTCAGTATTTTTTAGGTTAGGCCTACAAACAAAAAATTGCGACGAGTTTAAAGAAATGACGTAAATGTTTATTAAATATCGCGAGCTTTTAGGTCGACAATCGAAAATTCGTTTGTCAAATAAGACAAGGTAATCAAGATATATACCTCTAGTCTAATTAATTTGTTCACAAAATATTGCAGAATTTGTTTAGGTTAAGTTAAGATATTACTTATCATGTGTACTCACCGTCAACCGGTCTATCCGGTACCACAAGTGTTATATTTTTCGGTTCAAATATAGGCTTCACACTTGAACAGTTGCTAATGTCGTTTTCGACTAGGTTAAACCGCGATGTCGTCGTTTTTTCCGTACTGGGCTGAAAAGTCGTATGATTCAGATTCGCCGACGACACGACACACCACCAAACTGACACCACTAGAAACCTAATTAAAACTCCCATCGTGTCACGAACAAAAAAAAACAAATGTAAGGTTATAAAACACTTGAACACACTGAAAACACTGTGACGACGATTTCGACAAACACAAGAACACACCTTTCACTGTCGAACGAGACGGTCGTAAATATTTACAGTATTATTTCCTTTTTTTAAATTTTAACATTTATACATTCCGAATCGTCGTGAAACACGGATGTTGACGCACACAGAGCTAAATAGCCACTGAACTAAATACTAGAATGCGATGCCCAGCAAGCTGGTTTTGGCATATCCCTAACTTTGATGGTTCTGCTACCCCCACTCCGATACCTGCAACGCTACCTAGCGTTTCGTTTTACAACTGCGTTTGTAGTTCGGCACAAGCCATCGATCTTGATTGAGCAGTTTTATACAAATAATGTACCCGTACTTACACTTTAATTATGTTCTGAGTTTTTAATAACTGTTAATGTATCAAATTTAAGATTATAAGAAAGTAAATACTGTTATCATAAATTATTTAAAAAATTTAGTTAAATGCAGTTGTACAAACTGTTAATAATTCATGGTTTAGTAAATGGTTAGGCGGTTAGGCCTACTTTTAGAAACATAATTATTTATGGCAAAAGTATAAAAGAAAATGTATTAGCTTCATGATTTAATATTGATCTTATATTTGGTGCTAAAGTGCTTGATGGAAATTTAAAGATTGGAATTGAATAGTGACCTGTCTGTGCGTTCGTGTGCCGCAGTCTCGTAAGTCCTACGTATTGCCGACTTTAGTACAATAGGTAGGCTAAATAATCACGATAAAATCAACTCCTATAAAATCGAGTGTACGTACGTGAGTAACATATAATATAACAGCTGATTTCACCCATCATCTGTACATTTAAATGAATTAAACAAACCCAGTAAGTTTGTTGCTATGGCAATAACAAATAATATTTAAAACGAGTAACGAAAAACCGTTACCAAATTGGTTGCTACGGCAATGAATGTAAATAGGGTACATTCAAGAAACATGTGTTTTGGTTCATCAATTTAAATTAAGAGACGATCGGTTCAGTCCGGCGTAGTTCAGATATTATCCTCAAGCGCTGAAGTACATTCAATAAACATAAAATGATCGTTCATCAGTCTAGGCCTAACCTAAAATTATTGTACGTATATTTAATTTATTTTACCGGTCTTAACGGCATTAGACATAAAATAATTTTAGATTAGGCCTAGAAAGTAATTTTAAGTCTTAATGTATGTTGCCATTAAGACAGGTAAAATAAATTAAACATACACACAATAATAGGACTAGACTGATGAACCTTCGTTCCTGACGAGGGTCCCACTATCGCACACATTTATTTTTGTTTATACTATTTTGTAGGGTATACATTATGTATTTCTGATGTGTACCTAATTAATCCGCCTGTCATTTTTCACGGGGTTTACTAGACCAAGGCTACTCTTTTATACTTTGAACATCCATACACCAACACAAACAAAAACGTAATTTTAGCCTAAGTCAACTCCTATAAAAGCGAGTGTAACAATGTAATATAACAGCTATTTCACCCATCATATGTAATACTTACAAACCCTAGCGTAGACTGTAATTAATTTGGGGTTATGTTTACAACTTCAATCAATAATATATGTTCTGTGAAGTTGGTTTTAATATATGTTTTGTGAAGTTGATTTTTTTTAATATGAGTTATAATATAACTAATGTATGCTATAATGCTTTATAAGATTTGCTTTGAGGTCATAAAATCTATATATATATATATATATGAATTGGTGTTCGTTAGTCTCGCTAAAACTCGAGAACGGCTGGACCGATTTGGCTATTTTTGGTCTTAAAATGTTTGTAGTAGTTCATAGTAGGTTTATACGCAAAGAAAAGTTTGAAAAGTTTCCCGAAAAAGTTTCAAATTTGGAAGAAACTGAACAGCATTTATTGTATGAACTCAAAACCATAGCTCACAAAAACAGCTGTTCGTATAAAAAGCTTATGTTTGTTTACATGTATTACCATAGCAACATTACTTAGCACATTTATAATCACTTTAATACTCTTCAAAACCAACAGCTTTTTAAGGTTAGATTGAAAAACTATAAACAAACACAAATAAAAATGCTTACAGAATTATAATTCAACTCAAACATTGGTTATTAAATATCTATATAGGCCTACTTAGAGATAAGCTGCTTAAAATATTGTTTATATAAAATATATCATACCTATGAAGTTTTTAATACTTTTTTTCAAAACATATTTTCGCTATCAATAATAATAATAACAAACAAATTATTTGACACCATGCATAACCATAAACTACACGAGTTTAAATATATTTTATTGAAAACTAAACAAACCATCTGAATTAAACTAAATGCCACTAAAATATCACATTCGTAGCTTTATTTTGATATATACTGTATATTGTATATTTAAATACTAAACAATATATATCTTATACTAATTAGGCCTATACATTTAAAATTACAAACTCTATTTGAACCAGTTTGTTACATCCTAAATTAACGCGGATGTTACAAAGTGATTCAAATGTCTTTTCTACGACCCCAGCTAATTTAAACCCTCGCTAAGAGAGGGTTAAAAGAAATTCGAAATTTTAGGGTGGTTTGGGGAGGGGGGTCAAAGTTACTAAAAATCCCTATAAGAACGAATTGGAATGAAATTTGGTACGTAGCTTCCTCTAAGGCCGTAGGTGCTCGCAACATTGTCAATGAAATTAAGTGAAAGTCAAACTTAGTAAAAACTATAAATTAAAACTATATATTTAAAGCTTTTTCATGTTAGATAGTAGTTTACAGGAATACAATTTTCAGTGCTTTCCTAAGTAGCGTAGACTTTTTTTCATGACCACAGTAGGATACGCACAGGTATTCAACGAACACTTAAAAAGAATTACAATTACGTCAAAAAGACTGAAAATACCAACAACCACGGGCAACGCCGTACGGGTCAGCTAGTACTATATATAAATACGACATTTTATCACCAATATAATATATTTATACAAATTTTAAGAAGAAATACCCATTGGTTTAGCATCGTAAACATTCGTACATCTTCGTATAGCATATACAAATATTCGATTATTAATTTCTTCGTTATAATCCTTATTACTTTAAATGAGAAATTCTCGTATCTATCTTTGTATCTTTGTATCTGTCGCGGATTTCGAAAACGGCTCTAACGAATTCAAAGAAATTTTGTATTTAGGTGTAGTTTTGATTTTTAAGTACACCCATACAGATGTTCCTATTTCGTGTAAAAACGCAATTTTTTGAGAAAATATAATTTTAAAGTTGAAAAATTTTAACATAGGGTCTTATGGGTTGCCATGTAGGTTACAAAATAACAACGAAATAGTAAATAAAGCGATCAAAACAGCTGTTTATAAACAAGCCAATAATTTATAATTTATACTGTTTTAGCACGTTGGAAATAGAGTGGAATAGAACTGAGATTGAGTATTATCCAAAATCAGCTGTTCATTGGATAGTTTTTAATTACTGTTAAAAAAACAAGCTAATTTATACTGTTTCAGCACGTTGGAATTAGAATAAATTAGGCCTGATTTAATAATTTAATTTGTGCAAAAAAAGGTAAACTTGGCAAAGATGTAAATTCTAATAGTCAATTTTATAATATAGGCCTGGCTCATTTCTAAAACATAGTACAGTATTGAGGTTATGTTAATCCTGCAATAATTTTTACAATATTTCGGCCTGGTTTCAAAACTTTAGTTGACAGAAGATAGAAGAACTAGGACTAAAATGAATTAAAAGCCTCTCACGTTTCTTAATTGTATTTGAGGTTATAATTAATATTGTAATTACTGTTAATATATTTAACCCTGGTTTCATAATTTTACAATTCTATGTACAAACTAGCCAAAGATTAAGGAGATTCTTTAGCGAATTTTCCAACTGCGAGCAAAGCGTCCAGGGGCAGAGCCCCTAGTCCTATTCCTTTAAATGAGCAATTCTTGTATCTATCTTTGTATCTGTCGCGGATCTCGAAAACGGCTCTAACGATTTTGATGAAAATTTGCATACTGGGGTTATTTGACGTCAGGAATTGAATGCGCTAGGTCTTATGTCTTCGAAAACGCGCATAAAATCTGAAAAATGCACATAAAATTTAAGTTCTGAACTTCTTTTTATACCACCTTTCAAGTCACTTAGAAGGCGAATAGGTACAGCTTCTTTTTATACCTCCTTCAAAGTCACTAAATATTCGAATAGATACATTATAGATACAATCCAGATGTTAAAAATACTGAACGATGCTCGTTCACCCAGGTACAAACGAGCCAAAGATTAGCGAGAGCCTGTAGAGAGTTTTCCAACTGCGAGCGAAGCGAAGCAGCCAATCTGAGGCCGTAGACCGAGGCGGGGTTGGGACGCGAAGCGTTCAGGGGCAGAGCCCCTAGTATTAATAACTTCTAAATCAGTAGATATATCATATCAATATGAAACAAAAAGAAATTAAAAGATCTATATATTAATTTGAAAAGGTTTTTTGTAATCCGAGTGAGATCTCGAGTTCTATTGGGCCGATTGACATGCGATTTGTGTTAAATGAAAGGTAATTAGCTCTATATTTGCCCATTTTACTTGGATTTTAGTAATTACATCACTAAATTTTCAAAAAACGGAAATTAAAATCTCTTATGGCAATTTAACATGGGAAAATTGTTTAAGCCAATTCCAAGTGAGATCTCGAGTACTATTGGTCCGATTGACATGCGGTTTGTGTTAAATGAAAGGTAATTAACTCTATATTTGCCCATTTTACTTAAAATTTTACTATTCCATCATTTAATATTTTTAAAATGTAATTTAAAATATTTTCTATTCAATAACATTGTATTTACTGATCAACTGATTATAACAGCACATGTTTTACTATCATCTGGAGTTCTATTGGACATAAAAATATATAATAGCACAGATCAGCTGATTATAACAGCACATGTTTTATTATCATGACATGGTTAGTTTATGTTGTAATTTACTTTATTGAAGTAGGTTATGTTTAATTTTGCTGTTGCTTAATTATGTTTTTCTGTTTATAGTTCAATAGTTATGGAGGTGAACGGATAATTAGTGATGATGAAATTGTCTTTTTAGTAAATTTAATAAATCAATTTAAATAAATTTAATAAATCAATCAATGATGAAATTGTCTTTTTAGTAAATTTAATAAATCAATCTCTTATTAAATCAAGCAACTAGGCCTACATTAATTGCAAAAACTTCGCACAGGTTAGCTAGGGTTCCAACAGGGAGTTGGGGAGTGGGGGGTTGGCGTGCGGAGCACGCAGGGGTCTCCCTAGTAATATTTTATTTTGATATATATATAAACACATCCAGGCCTACAGTTTTATAAGATCATATCTAAATAATCCTTATAATTGTACAAATTAACCGTGCTAAAAATCCCATCAGCATAGTTATGTAGACCTACATAAAGTTTGCTGTTTTTAAATTGTGCTCAGTTGTTACATTTATATTTTGTGTATAATTACATTGATAGGCAATTACATTCCTTTTTTTGGTCAATATCTCTGTTATCTTTTGAGCTACAGACAAAATAAAAAAAATCATTGAGTTTGTTATTGAAAAAGTAAACTTTTTTGTCTCTTGTAATGCTCTTGTAAAGTTAGCGGTTTTTGAGATATTTGACTTTAAAAATTATAAACGGCCGCCATTTTGAAAATAATTAAAATAATGTTCTAATTTTTCGTACAGTGATAAAAGGTTACGCAACAAATAGGTGTACAAAGTTTGAGCTCAATATCTTTTCTACTTCTAAAGATATTAAGTATATTGTAAAAAACACATACAGACAAACAGACCGAAAACGGAATGAGATAGGACACATGTTATATTACATTTTTTGTTTCTTTTGACATGCTGAATAATGTGATAAAGTTTGTTCATATGGTTGCAAGACACCCTGTACCGGTATATAAAGATATAAAGTATACAGGGTGGCAAGAAGTCCCGGAACAACCCAATATCTTTTTCCAGGTTCCACTTACACAATTGAAACTTTGCAAATTGTTTAAGGGTATAAAAAACTACTTTTTTTAGAATATGGCTGATTTTTCACCTCTTCTGGGGGACGGCCCGTCAGGAGTCGGTGATAAATCTTAAATGTAAGCATGGGTTGTTATGCATATCATTTTAAAGGTTTTGATGAGACAAACACAACGACATAATAAAAATGAAAAATGGATGATCCTGAAAAAAGTTATGGCTGTTCAAAGTTTTGATATGCTGCATGTTAAATGAGCCTTATTCTAAGTTTAATTTATTTTTACATGTTCCATGTATTGAACGTGTAGTTCAACTCTGCAAATTGTTTACGGGTATAAAGAACTACTTGTTTATGCTACAGTTGATTTTTGTACAATGTAAATAAATACTACATACACCTGTTATACATTGTACACTAATACAATCATACATACAGCAATACTACAAACACTCAGACGACTAAAAAATACAATATCCTAGTTGACCCGGCAATGCTTCGCTATTGCTTGATTTAATTCTAAGGGTGGTTATTCCATTTCATCCCTTCGACTCAAGTAATGGAATTGCAAACGGTATTTTTTATTAATTAAGAATAATATTACATAAGTATTAGCTTTGTAGCTTGTAGGAAGTCAGTGCCATTTATTTATACTATATAGGGGTAGCTACCCCATTTTAATATCTTGGATTGTAGTGACCATATTTTGTAAACAATCCTCTGGTACTGATATGTGTAACTTGTGAAATTTTTAGTAAAATTTGTTGAGTATTTTGTATATCCACACTAATATTATAAAAAGGTGAAATTTCTTTGCATGTAGGGGGATAATCTGTGGAAATACTGAACCGATTGAAAAAATAGTTTTACTAATAAAATCCTTCACTATCTCTGAGTAACATAGGCTATAATTCATTTTGATAAAAACATTTTTTATTCCAATATTTGTAGATTTAGTCGAAAAAACTTAGTTTTTTTTAAAGGCGAAAAACCTGGGTGGTTAGATCTAGACTGATGAACCAACACGTGTATTTACATTTATTACCATAGCATCCAATTGAATAAAATAAAAGGTAAAACAGCTGCTTGCTCTAATATTTCCATTAACAGCTGATTTCAAACTTTGAAGCAATTATTTGTATTTCTTTTAGGTTAGGTTTTTATTAAAGTGTAGACCTGAGCCTTGCTGGTTCTTTCAACCTTTATTATAACAGCTGTTATTCAAATATACGAAATAATTTGATTTGAATATTTAACATTATTTACCATCTCAGCTTTGGGGTTATTATTAATCCTACACCTTTATTATAAAGAAAACATAACATGATTATGTGCATAGAAGGTTCCAACTAGGTTGGCACGCAGGGGTTTCCCCTAGTTTGAGTATACAGAAAAAGTAAGTGAATTAATTATTATTTAATTTTAATTGTAGTTATCCCATGTCATCTCTTTGACTTGTAATGAAATTGCAAATGGTATTTTATATTACTTAAGACTAATAGCTTTGTAGATTGTAGGAAGTGTGTTTAATTAATATTTATTGTACAGGGGAACTACATTCCAACCCCTTATACTGCAGTAATTGTAATGTCTAAACCCTCCTAACAATGATATGGATAAAATGTGATTTTTTTTAGCGAAATCGATCGAATAGTTTTTGAGTCTATAAAGGACAAAGAACATTCATTTTATTTAGAGATTTATACAAACAACTTGATTAATAAATTTCCTCGTATATATGCTCAGTAGTATTAACGTAATTGTTAAATTCTTGTATTAATCCCCACTTACATTGCCATGCTTACTTTGTGCGTATCTCGCAAGGCAGGCCCAATCTCTTCCATTTAGATATTGCCCAAATTAATCCCTGGACAATAAACAACTCCCAAAGCTGTCTTAGAATTACCTTTGATGTAGGAAAACGTCCTCTTTTTCATGTAAATTGCGTAAAGAGCCATCGAAAATACTCCCGCTGCTGGTGGCCAAGCTTTTAAGTATAATAAATAACAATTCTTAATAGTTGGACTTAGTAGGCCTACCTTATTTTAAAATGAGATTTTTTATTTAAAACTAGCTGGCCCGACCCGGCTTTGCACGGATAGACAAATCAAAGTTAAATGTATATTAACAAAAAATATATTATATCAATAAATATATTACACTATGTATTATTTCTTGTGGGGATTTTTAGTAACCCCAAACGTCCCCTAAAATTTCGATTATTTTTAAAAAAACTCTTTCTTATCTAGCACCTAGGGTCCTAGAGGAAGCTACATAATAAATTTCATTCCAATCCGTTCGGTGTTTCTTTTTAGTAACTTTTACCCTCAAACCCCCCTAAAATTTCGAAATTTTTTAAACCCTTTCTTAGCGAGTACCTAGGGCCTTAGAGGAAGCTACATACCAAATTTCATTCCAATCCGTTCGATGGTTTTTTGTAGTAACTTTGACCCCCCAAA
>JAGFPH010000463.1:152542-181196 GCA_018207615.1 Philaenus spumarius
GAGCCAAAATACACTCTTCAACAACATATAAGGACCATAACATTATCAAGGAGAACATAATCATTCTCCATTTTAAGCCATTGTTTTTCTTCACAACACTTTAAAGTGCTCAACAGAAACAACTTCATCACTTTCTGGTAATTTTTTTAACAATCTAACTCCAACTTATTCATAGCTTTGTTCTGTTTTCCTTAGCCTAATATATTTATACTATCTATACAGTACAGTTTGTTTGTCTTGTGTTATATTCATGAATATAGCTTTATGGATTAAACAACTTTTAATTTTCTTTTACAAAAACTAGACAATGCAGTATATTGACAAAGAATGCAATGTTAAGGACCGAGGCTTACACAACACCTACAATGCCTCTAATGGATTTCTTTTATTACTTAAACATGTATAATATGCTCGAATTAATTACCAGGCCAATGCTTGTACACTGTCTCAGTTTCCTAAGCAAAAATAATATTCTTGATAGACAACTACATATTATCTTTCTTGTGTGTATGTTACAGTTCAACTGAGAGTCAAAGTTTATCCCCAGTAATTTGACACACTGGTTTTCTGTAGGCCTACTACACAAACTAAAAATTATCTCTTCAGTTTTTGCATTGTTTATATCTAACTAGTATATTTGTTTTAAACCAGAGATAAGATCTTTCTATCGTATAATTTTTTACAGCTTCATTCGTTTTTGCAACTTTATCAGACGTTAAAAATGTTGTGTCGTCTGCATATAAAACACATGAAACCAGGCTAGGTAGATCATTGATGAAGACAGTGAATAAGAAAGGGCCAACGACGGAGCCCTGTGGCATCTTAACATTGTGATCACTATTTCTATGATCTATAATTAAAACTATTTTATAACGCTTGTATTAAATTATATCTGACAAAATGTCGGTAAAAATATCAATAATTGCAGAGTCTGGTGTATGATATACCGACACAACAATTAAATTGACTGTGGAGAACGCAACATCAGCCACTTCAAATATGACGCTGTCACTAATGAAATGTCCTAATCATGATGTGTTATGTGATAGAAGAGAACACGCAGTGTGTTGATTGGTTTAATCAAACCGTATCTGATATTGTAGTGCAATGGAGATTTAGAAATTGATATAATTGTCATCCCCCATCATCAAGAAATAGTATTCGAGCATTGTACAATTGTGGTATGACCACTTGAGGCATAGAATACTTTAAAAGGTAGGCCTAAACTATCCAAAGACATTGCAAATGTGGAAAATATTTTTATTCGCAGTTCCCAAAATCTATTCACACTTGCAGTACGTGAGTTTAATTTGTTAAAATCTGTCGTTCAGATAATTCCTAAGAGAATTTCTATTAACTTTTCAAATTAAAAATTCTACAAGAAGTTTATTGAAACCTTTAGAGCCAGTAAACATGTCGTTTTAAACTTTCAAAACGTAGTGTGACTATTGTACGGTAATATTGTTTAAAAACAATTTTCTTATGCCAACTTTATAATTATTTTGTAAATCTTAGAAGAAAAAACTTTCAAAGGGTTACTTAATTTGGTGTAATACATTTGATATTTGACTGCCTTTAAAACATGACCCCCAACTGTTATTTTATTTTTATGTTGAATATTGATCTTCATTTCTTCTATATAATATCCATCCATCAATTGCATTTCACTGCTTATTGCTCAATTTCAAAATAGATATTCATTGTTGATAGCCTTAGAACTACATATATTATATATATATTATTTATTTTCTGTCAAATGTAGTCTGTGTTTGTACTTTACCTTTAATGTGGCTACATGTTTCACTGCCACAGGCAGCATCATCAGGCCAGCTATCTACGTCCACTAAAACACTTATATATACACAACACTTACGGTAACACATATTTTCATACATTTTGCGTACACGTCACATAAATAAATAAATTTATTTAACTTTGCTACACTTGAGAGGTACCTCATTCTGGTGTACTTCCTCCAAGACTGATTTGGAAAGATAAAGGTGCAGTTCTGTTCAATTCTTATCAGATTGTACCTTGTGCCCTACTAGATTTTCTTATGTCTCTTTGATTTTATGTTGTTGGCAAAATATTAGATCATAATGGCAATTGGAAGCAAAATTCAATTTTTCATTTAAGATTTTTTCTGGATTGCTTTTGTGGTGTTTATAAATTTCATATTCTTCAATGACGTTCATGGTGTGACCTTTATTTATTTTATGTATCACTGACATATTATCCTGTATGCTGGTGTAAGAATGTATTAAATGGTTATCAATTAAATGGTATGTTAATGCTGAGTTTGTAGTTCTATTGTTTCTGCTGCTAGGTATATGCTCTTTAAATCTTTCTCTAAATGTTCTGCCTGTTTGTCCAATGTAATATTTATCACAATCACTGCAATTTAGTTTGTATATACCGGTACCACTATTGTTGTATAGGTATTGGTTATTTTTTGTGTTGTGTAACTTTACTAAAATTATGTAAAGTTATTGAACCAAATCAGCTTTTTTATTTATAATATTGTAACGACAGATGTTTCAATTTAATTATAATAAATTAAACATTTTTCTTTGTGTTTGCTTTTAGTTTGTTAATCTAACCTAAAAAAGCTGTTAGTTGTGAATAATAATAAACTGATTCTAAATTTGCTAAGTTAGTTGCTATGGAAATGAATGCAATCACGTGTTGAACAGCTCTTTTATGGGATATTGGGTGTGTACCCACAAATTGTCACAATTTTCACGCTTTAAAATGGAAATTTTACAAAATCCTTTCTTAGTGTGCCTCTATGACCCCCATAAGTATATACCTTTACTTTTTTGTATTTGTATCTTAATTAAGTAGTTTTTGTTCTATGTTGGTTCTATGCCAGTCACTTAGTCAGGACAAAGCCGTTTATGTATATAGACTGTGCGAAAATGTTGCTTTTTATATATTATGTATATAGTATGAAATTTGTGACGTGCAGTGCGGTCAAAATTAAAGTGTAAATGTGATGCATCTAGAAAAGTCACTGGTGAATAGTGAAACACCCGTCACAACGCAGACATATTCCTACTATATAGATGTCTTGCAAAAGGTAAAATAATGAATGAAATAAAAAGGTATATAATTCAATCTAAAACTTGAATGATGACCCAGATAAAACATTAATTTGTTCAACAGTTGTAAACCATTAAAAGTGAATAGTCTTATTATTACTTTTAAAAACTAAAAACTCTTACAAAATATGTAATATGTATTTTAAAAATGCACAATAACCAGTTAAATAAAATACCAAGTAGAATTCAAATATTTTGAAGATTTATCTGAGCATTTGTAAAAACATGTTTGCACAAGTATACAATGTAAATAGGTGTTTATTGCTGTCATTTTAGTTATCAAAAGTCGTTTAACAGGTGAAGTTGACACTCAAGGTCAAAACATCACATTACGATGTAACGTTATCACATTGTCCCAGTTACAAGACTCTACAGACATCACAATGTTGCTTCACATTTCGCTCTCCTGTATTTGGATTGTACAAGTAACAGCGACGTTAACGTTACCAGTAGATTTAGGTTATAAATTCGACGAAAACACTGTGTACTGGATTGGTAGTGCTAATTTTAATTTAACTCCTAATGTGAGGCAAGAAACCCCTTTTTGGTACGCGACAAACTCTTTTGCAGCTCCGGAACATGGTGGTACACATATGGATGCACCTTATCACTTTAACAAGGCTGGATGGAAAGTTGGAGACATTCCGTTGGATAGACTGTTAGTAGAAGGTGAGTTTTGTAGGTAACAGTTTTGTACAAGATATTCCTTCATCGAACTAAAGAGTTTATTCGTAATATAGAATTTTGTCTAATTTGCTAAACTGTCTAATTTGCTAGTTAGGAATCAAAAGCAAATGTCTGCCTTTAAATTCATTTATTTAACCACAATTATGACAGTTTGTGGTATAAACCTTTATTTTATAATACTGTGAAAATATTAACTGCAGGTTTTTCTTCAGTTCATAACAAATTAAACATTTATTTTTTTGTATTGATTGTGAAATGGGCTAAACAAACCAAAATTTCTTCTTGTTGGTACGTAAAACACTTAGCACAAAATAGTTATTTCAAAGTAGAAAACAAAGCTTTCATAATCATAAAAATGTAATTCTGTGTTCACAAACATTACAATGTGTATGCAATTATTCAGATTATTAAAAACAAAATTATAAGTCTTTATTTAAAGTTTTGAAGACAATCATTATATATAGGTTGTAACTAACCACCAATTATACAATTATTGTTGGTAAACAGCTTAAGCTAGAAACGCAATAGTTATTTGTGTTTTAACTTGTTCACTGCTAAGGACCCACATGTGAGCTTGACACTGAACACTATGAGAAGTGGTCGACGCACGGTGCATTGTACGCCAACCCCCGTATACAAACCCAAAATTTTTTCAAAACCGTTTTCAATACAAAATGTTTAAGGATCATCGCGAGCATTCTTAAACAGTTTTTATTTTGTATATATTTATTTTCCTTAGTTAGCTGCGTACATGTTTTTATATGTACGCCCATTCCATTCTGCGTATGCCCATGTTATTTAGTGTTTTATTTGTTTGATTTTTGACTAGACTAACTACACTATAAATTCATTTTTGTTTATACTTTCAACTTTATTAAAAACCCATTGTGTAATCTCAGTGGAAGGCAAGAGTACAACATCATTTGATGCCACCTAACAGTATACTGAAGACGAGCCGTCTGCGGTTGTGTGCGTCGAAAAAAACATCCGTCCACATGCATAGGTCCATCTGCTGTTGTGTGCGCTAGCCTTTACTGTGACGGTGGTTAAGAAAGGACCTGACCTACACTAGTCATCAGTGTATCCACAGCAGGACTTGGATCATGTATCTTACACCATACTGAATCTTGAAATCTACACATGCTGTTCAAAATATTTACAATAGTTAGACCAGATATTTTAAAAACTAAATATATGAAAAGTAATTCTTCTTTTTCAGGGGTTTTAATAGATTTAAAACGTGAAGCAGCAAAGGATCGTGACTTTCAAGTGACAGAACGACATCTGGTCGAGTGGGAACGAACCAACGGTGAACTGCCTGACAAGGTTGTTGTGTTGGTAAACTTTGGCTGGGCAGTTAAGTATTCCAACAAAACTGCATACTTTGGTGGATCCAATGCGTCGGACTTACATTTTCCTGGAATTTCTAAAGGTAACTTTGTCTAATGTGTTTATAATACCGTAGTGATCAATCACATTCGCAGATTCGTATTTAGTAACAAAATAATTCAATAACTCAGCCGCTGACGCGAGTTGAGGGAATTTCCAAAATTAGGTTTGTATGTTTTAGGGTTTCAACCATTTGGGAAATTGGTATACTCACAAAGGCACTGAATAGCTCCCTGTGTATACGGAATATATTAGTACAATTTGTTCACCAGCCCCAGCTCATGCGTTGCTTGGGTTTGATCACTGCGAGTTTGCATCCCGGCTGTTAGCTATGGATCAGAAGATGATGCCCCTACGGTTAAATCCCCCACGTGGATTTCAACCGGGTACATTAATGGCGTATTACTTTTTTATCAACTTTGGGGAACTAGACGGGCATAAGATCTTGTAAAAAAACAAATTGTGCGTAATAATATCCCATATTAATTTTGTTTAGATAAAACCCCTAAAAAGTTTCATTCTAGTACTAAAACTCTAAAAAAATTAGTTACTACTGTCAAAAACATGCTTTGGGTTGTGGGATTTTTTTGGCTAACATACTCGTCCGGTACTTAGAAAACCAACACGTGTACCGAATCTGACACAAAATGTGGCCATTAGTAGGCGAACACACACATATATATACAGAGTGTTCATAAAGTCCCTTTAACCCCCCCCCCCTCATTATTTTTGTTACTGAAAATAAGTTAACAAAAACTTGTATATTCTTCTGTTGCATAACAGGACAAATTTTTTGACATAGCCGACCCTCTAGGATTTTGGGAGCTTAGGGGGTAAGGTGGGTTAACAATTTCAAATATAAAGGTAGGTCATGTAATGCATCCATTGATCAGCTTATTAAAAGAGAAACACAATGGCGCAAACTAGAGCTTACTTCGTTTCAAAGTAATGGACATTGGTAATAATAAACTTTTGGTTAAGAGTGCGTTTGGGTAAATGTTCTCCGTACATATCTTTGAACGTTCTTCCCATTTGACCGATGTAAAACATGTCACATTCGCCACAATTAAGTTTATACACCGCTGCCTTTATAGGTGTCATCGGTCTTGTGAGAATTACACAAAATAGATCCCAAGTTGTTAACATTTTTGTACGCCATAGAATAGTTGTGTTTGTTTAGAATGTGATCTAACGCGAATTTAAAATTCCTGCTATATTCCATGGTGACGTATTTTTTATCAGGTTTGGTGTGTTTGGTCTTGGTTTGTTTGCGTATAATTCTGTCTACCATCTTGTGATGGTATCCGTTTTTTGCAGCGATGTACCTAATGGTGTTGAGCTCGTTATTAAAGTCATGAAGAGTCAAGGGGACAGTTCGAAGCCTCCGTATGAGGTCGTGGTACGCAGCCATCTTGTGTGAGAACGGATGATTCGAACTATTTTGAATGGTTGCATTGGTTTGCGTTGGCTTTCTGTAAATGTTACATTTGTGCGAACCGTTGAGGTTAGAAATGGACAAATCAAGGTAGTTTAAAGTTTTGTCAACGATGCTCATTGACCACTCCCCGGACCTTACGTCTCACCAAACATGTCACTCCTATAGTTCATCTTCCAGTGGAAATTCGCTAAATAATTTAATTGAATCTGCTGAATAATATCACATCATCCGTGGCATCACTGTAATCTATTATGGTTTCAGATGGCAGCAAACAAGCTCCTACCTTTCCTAAAACTGTTTAGTTCCCACGTTTATTTATTTATTTCACAGTTATCATTGAGAATTAAAACAACTATTTAAGAATGAGTAAGTCTAGATTTTTTAATTACATACTTCTTTGATGCAAATTTTACATTAATGACTCAGTAGGTCTAGACCAAAACCCCAGCAACAACAAAAATCTTTGATAATGATTTGGTCTTTATAAAAGTAAACTTGTAATAATAACCTGGATACTTAGACATTAAGTTATTAATCTACCAAATAATAATGTTTCTTTTTTTTTTATCTTCCAAGACATTCTTATAAACCATTTAAACCTGAAATCCTTTTAAAAGGACAGTCGTTCTATTGTAATGATAATAAATAGTAGGTACATCATATCAGGGGTCATTTCATAAGCCATCAGCCCCTGATAGCACTCATATAAAAAAAACACACATACATATCCCATTATCTTCATATCCCATGTCAAGCATTAGTAATAAAAATGTTTGTAAAAATGATATATAATTAAGTGAAGACCAACACAAAAGTAAAAGGAAAAAAACAATTATAAAGGTTGAGGAGGGAGAAAGGAACCATTGTTGGAGTGGAGAGGAAGAAGAAGGGAGTTAATTGTGGGAGCTTTGCTTGAAGACAGAGTTCAGTATTTATTTTATGGCAGACAATATATACCCCATAAATCTACCAGATTAAGCACCAAGAAGAAATAACACGTTACACCTACAAAATTAATAAATCATAGCAAGTACAGTACTACAACCAAAAACAGCAAATCCAAACACTTGTAATTATAATATCCACGTTTCATGAGCGCCCATTTGATATTTTATAGAAGAAAAAAGTACCCTCCCCCTCCATCGACAAAAGGGTTCCAGGGAAATGTTTGACCTTCCCCAGAAAACTTTAAAAATTTGGGAAGCCAATTTGGCTGTTCAGGTGAAATATTAACCCACACAGCATTGAGTGTGTACCTTTACACCGTCAATAGATGCACAAAGCTATAACACGTCTAGAGGTCGCAGCAAGTACTGACCTAGCAGCTCATGCTTGAACAATTGTAAAAAAAATAACTATATCTAAAATCAAACGGCACATAACATTTAATACATATTTTAGTGCTAATCTCTTAAAAGAAAAATACCTGACTATAATTAATTAATGATATAAATATTTTCCTTTCCCTGGTAGCTAGGGGGGCCGCTGCCCTACTCTGCCCATAGGTATGGGCACCTATGCCACCTTTAGTCATTGGGTGAGTCAACTACAGTTATTCATTACAACACATCAGATCTGCAGACTCTCTATTATAAATTTGATACCGCTTTAAAATTACCCACCAAAAAATACTCATTCGCTTCCTCAATTTCAAAAACTGATCAAATGACTATCTTATTATAAGCAGAACATTTTAGAGTAAGTTCAAAATCGTAATCATCCATCAATCATCATACATTAGGCCTAAGTATTAATTAAATTGTTTTAGTAATTAAGAATTTTATTCATTTGTTATTGACTTTACAAAGAATCATGTTACAAATATAACCGTTAGCTAGCCGGCAAATTTATAAACATTGAACCACGAGATAATTAAAACACTCATGAGTACTCAATTTATATTACAAAGTGATTAAACCATTCATTTGTAAACCCATTTCATATTGTACCTCTACTTATTTATAAATCAACGCTAAATTTATTTCTTTCTTATTGGTTCTGCTGACAAAAATATTTGTATAAAACAAGTCATATAAATCAAGTATAAACAAGTAAGTATAAAACAACACATTTGATCAATACTCACAAAATACAATTAAACAACGAGAATACAAATTTACAAAAATAAACATAAATATACAAAAATAAAAAATCTGTAAGAATAAGTTAATAATTTAACAAGACATAACACATAGCAAAAAAAAAAAGAGACCACAACTATCACAAAATAGTATCAAGATCCTCATCTAATCATTTTAACTCATCCACCGAGTAAAAGGATCCAGAAAATATAAATAATTGTCTAAGACTGCTTTTTTTTAAATCCTGTAGTTTGGTGAATTTTGAGTGCTTTTAGGAAACTATTTCATGAACTTTGCACCAGCTTCTGAGGGAAGTTTACTGTACAAATATAACCTGTGCAAAATGAATATGTTCTTAAATACATAATCAAATTTCATAATCATTACATTATGTACCAGAAAAAACAAGAAATTTTAATTCATTTTTTAAATATTTTTTCTGAATTCTAATTAACATTATTTATTCTTTCCAAGAAAATATAATCTACATAATGAAATAATTTAACATATAATATAGTGCAATTATAAGTGTACTAGCTGACCCATACGACGTTGCCCATAGTGGTTGGTATTTTCAGTCTTTTTAACATAATTGTATTCTTTTTAAGTGTTTAGTCAGTGAGTGGTATTTGGCTTTTATATATATAGATCTTAAATAGTAAAAGCACTATTGTCATAATAATAAAAGATCTGAAATTATGATTTTAGTACCTTTGATCCCCCCAAACCCCTCCTAAAATTTCGAAATTTTTCATACCCTTTCTTAGTGAGCACCTATGGCCCTAGAGGAAGCTACATACCAAATTTCATTCCAATGCGTTCGGTAGTTTTGAAGAAATTGTGATTTAATAACTTTAATCCCCCCAAATCCCCCTAAAATTTCGAATTTTTTTTAAACCCTTTCTTATCAAGCACCTATGGCCCTAGAGGAAGCTACATACCAAATTTCATTCCAATGCGTTCGGTATTTTTGAAGAAATCGTGATTTAATAACTTTAATCCCCCAAAACCCCCTAAAATTTCGAAAATTTTGCAACCCTTTCTTAGTAAGCACCTATGGCCCTAGAGGAAGCTACATACCAAATTTCATTTCAATCCGTTCGGTAGTTTTTGAGAAATCGTGATGAGTGAGTGAGTGGTATTTTGCTTTTATATATATAGATAAAAGTTAATTTAAAAAAGCGGTTTGTAATCAAAAATAATTCCAGTTGCTGGAAAACTAAGATTTAATAAATACAAAGGTTAAGGATGAAACAAGTAAGTTTTTGAGAAACAGTTAATTACAAAACTTGTACTGATACAATTAATTGTTGAACAGGGGAACTTCATAACCAATTAAATTTAATATATGCTGGGAAACTGTCCAAATGCACAACAATGTTTATATGAGGATGAAACTAATAACACACTTCTGTTGTAAGATGCTGCAACCTGGATGGCGAACTCGGGTAAAGTAGTCGGTGTCGGAGTAGACACTCCGTCCATAGACCCTGGCGTAAACACCGACTTTATCTCACATCAAATACTGAACAGAGCGAATATCTATCTGCTAGAGAACGTAGCGTTGACCAATGTAAGCCTTCCAGCGAGGAATTTCAAACTGGTCGTCATGCCGATGAAGATCACCGAAGGTACCGGAGCACCGCTGAGACTTATTGCGTATCCTCTGGAAGATAAATGGTACAGCAGAACTGTCTCATGGATGTATTCGATGCTGTACAAATTGCAGGGAATGTTTAGAGATATTTTCAATTAAACTTTATATTTTTATTACATGATGTCCTCTCACACTGTTCATTATAAAATAAATAATATTACTGTATTAATATTATTCTAATGTAGCATGATTGTGAAATCTAATTTGAAAATCAGTTGTGTTTAAAACTGTATATTTCCCATAGGTCACCTATACAATCTTTTTTCTGAGATGTAATTTTAAAATGTGTAGAATAGACTATGTATTAAAAGTAATAACATATTACACCCAATGGCTTCCTTGTTTTACACTAACCTTTCTATCTAAAATGTAGGTTAGGTAACATTATTTTCCTCACAACTGTGTGAACCATGGTGGGCGAAGCATGCAGAAGTCTCCACTTATCTCTGAAATTAAATACTATCTTCTTGATTGTATGAAACAGTTTAGTACCTTCATCAATAGTTTAGGTGAGTTTAAACAAAACCCTGGGAAAGAGTTTTATTTATGAAATACAAATAAAATGATAAGCATAAGGTTTTGAGATGCTTTGGAAATCTCTGAAGTATTATAGTTCATTGTGTATCTAGGATGCAAAGTTGGGTTTGTTAAACTGTGAGAGGGTCCTAAAATATTAACAAAAGTAAAATAATAGAGGGCATTGTTTTCAAGTGGTAAACTTAGAAAAACTTACAACTAAATATTTGTATTCAATATTACTACATTCCTTTCCGTAAGACAAAATGTAATTTATTTTGAGTCCTGATAGTTAACATATTATATACTAGGGGGGGACCCCTGCGTGCTCCGCACGCCAACCCCCGACGACGGAACTTTCAAAAATCATATGTTATGTTTTATTTAAAATAAAGGTGTAGTGTAGTACTAAGATGGTAAATAATGTTAAATGTTCAAATCAAATTATTTCTTATATTTTATAACAGCAGTTTTAATAATAGTAAAAAAAACGAGCAAGGCTCAGGTCTACACTTTAAAACCCTAACCTAAAAGCTAGAAATACAAAAATAATAATTGCTTCAATTTTTGAAATCAGTTGTTAATGGAAATATTGGAGCAAACAGCTATATCACGGTATATAGAATACTAACGGTAGGGTTCACGAGTGGATGCGCTACCGTTAGTATTCTATATACCGTGAGCTATATTATGTTATTTTATTCAATTGGTTGCTATGGTAATAAATGTAAATACATGTGTTGGTTTATCATTCTAGGCCTAACCTAAGAATTTTTTCCGACTATATTTACAAAATATTGAAATAAAAAAAGGTTTTTATCGAAATGAATAATTATAGCCTATGTTACTCAGGGATAGTGCAGCTTTTTATTGGTAAAACTATTTTTTCAATCGGTTCAGTAGTGCCAGAGATTACCCCCTACATACAAACAAACAAAAAACAAACTTTACCTCTTTATAATATTAGTATAGATATAGACTAATGAAACTCTACTGCTAAGGGGTAATTGTTTACCATTACTTTGCCAGAAGCAAATCTTCCCTTATTTAGATATGTTTTGTATTTATGTATTCTAACAATAAATTAACATGATAAAGACCCGGAAAAATAAATTCACCCTTCAAAAATAAAAAATATAGCCTGAAGTTCTAACTTATAGTCTCTAGTCCGAATATGTTTCAAGCAAATGTTCCTGTATTGACATAATATGTTATATATTTATATATTCTAACAATTAATTAAAATATTACAAGGCAAGGAAAAAGAAATACGAATGAGTAACTTACTTTTAAAGTCGTCATCTGATGAAGAACTATAGTGTCGTTTGTTGACGGATCATCACACGCTACTTTAGAACAGCAGGCCAATTGCTTTAAATAAAACATGGATGAGAGAGTTTTAGTCGGGATAAATTCTTCTAAACATGAATTCGTCGAGATGACCCACAAGGTCGATTTCAACTATCACACCATCTCCGCCTGTGACACTTGACAAACTGTGTAACTTCAAAAATACAAATCTCACGTAAATAGAAACAAACGTTGACACAGTTTCAAGAAGAAATATATAAATTTCGTTTTGAAGTGGTTGTTGTCCATGTGGTTTCATACAAATCCAAAAAGCAGCAATTAGTTTTTTTGTTAGATTATGATTTTTAAAAACAGTGTTTTCATTTTGAGATACGGTTTTGTGTGGAAACTTTCTTATGGCTTCTCTTCAATACAGTAACACGTTTGTTACAACGGAACAGACCGATTTCTCACTGAAAACCATGCACTGCGGTCACTTTTTCGACTGTTGCAAAACGCTGTGTTTGTACAAGAAATTTTGCAGTATAAGTTCATTTTTGGTTAGGATAGTAAACCGTGTCAACATTAAACTACAGTTATTGAACAAAAGTGGATTGTTGTTACTGCAAGACGCCACATAACAACTGATTAGAAACACCAGCCTCTGACCCACACTTTTAACAAACCTGCTCGTTGACAAACTTATATCTTATTCACAGTTCCGGCTCGTCCAACATTTTTATTTATCGATTTCACTCCATAAGCGATAATGGTTATTGTTTACTATTAGGCCTACTTGGTTTGCTTCAAACATACTGGGACTGGAATGTTAGAACTTCAGGCTATTTTTTCTTTCATTTCTTTTTCCAGTACTTTATTCATGTTAACTGTTAGAGTACATAAATACAAAACATATCTCAATATGGAAAAATTTGCTTCTGACAAATGAATAGCAAACATTTACCGTTTTATTATTTTAATAAGTGTCTTGTGTATAAAGTTTGAAATTTTGTCTACTGTTTGTTGTTTTTGACAGTTAAAAAATAACTTTTATGCTCATGGAACGTGTGAAAGAATTGTAAAACAATTTGAGAATATCTGATGATAGTTTTGCTGAAACCAGTAATTCGAGTGTGATGATAAGGATTGTTGGAACTGAGAAATAAGGTAATTTTAATTAAGCAACAAACCTGGTGGCTATTACATAATAATTAAATAGCAACAACCATTATTTTGTGAATCATGGGTACCATAATAATTGTAAAAACAAAGTTGCCTGTTTTAGTAGACGATATTAGTAGGTATTCTTGGTAATGGAAGTCAAATGATATGCACCCCTTTCTTTCGTTCTCCTTCATCTTGAAAATTTTCCTTCTTTAGTGCTTTTGTCTCTTCAATCATGGTTTTTATGTTTAGTCATTACGGCTTACAATGGTTGCCCAGTTGAATGTTTTATTTTTATATAAAATACATTTTGTACCAGTGTACATCGTCTCGTGGTCTGTTTCTACGTTCAGAAGGTGTGTTTAGCTGGAAACCCATTCCTGCTGAATTATTTTTGAACCACATCGAAAACAAAATATCTCTGGTTTGAAGAAAAAAAAACAGTAGGTAGAAAATAATCTTTTGTTGCAGATATGTCGATGATACAATTGTACTTTCTGAGGGCAGCAACAGACGATTATTAAAAACACTCCCTTACTTCCTTAACACAATCCATCCGAAACTCCAATTCACGCTTGAAGAATCAACTAATAACAATTTAAACTTGTTAGACCTATCAATGTCAAAATTAAACAATAGTTTTAATTTCAACATCTATAGAAAACCCACCACAACAAACCAGAAGATACACGCTACTTCTCACCGCCCATATAATATAAAAATGGCAGCTTATAACAGTTTCATTCACAGGGTAATACCTTTGGACAAACAGAAATACAAACAGGAAGTTAAGACAATTAAATGCATTGCAGCCTCCAATGGGTACAAAAGCTCTGACATTGACAAACTCATAAAAAATCGCAATAATAAAAAAAGAAACTGATAGGAATAAAAAACCGCCTTACGTTTCCAAAGAATCTGGATCAGCATTAAGCCACACTCTGAAGTATGAACTGGCTAAATAGAACCAGTATCTTTCAGTACCTATAATAAATTATCCTCCTTTTTAAATAATCCAATAAACAACGTAAACGAAGACAAAAACGATACGACTGACAAAATCACATGTAGAGAGTGCCCCAATTTTTATATAGGCCAGACAGCCTGTTGTTTTAAAAAACTATTTAAGCAACACTATTGCCTAACTCCACACTTTCCACAAACTCTAGTTTCGCTGAACACCTTATTGAAAAAAACCATAAGTACACTGATATCCACACTAACATGGAGATATTACACTTTTGCAAACAAAGTAGGTAGGGTATATGGATTCAGTGGAAGAGTTTGAAATCTATAAAAGTGTAAAAATGGACCCTTATGACGTTTTCAAGCTGTCCTTTAAATCAAATTTAATTTATGATATTGCCCTAAAGGCAACCAACAAGGATGAGCTAACACCGTAATGGACCGTTACAACAGATAAGAAAGGTAACGTGCCTATAACGTTACCTCCACGCTCTAGATTTTTCCGCTACATGTATCGCACGTGACGTTTTGGTCAAAATAAATAATATGTTGGAACGTACTAACAGTATTGTGTTTTGGAGTTTGTTTTTATATTTCTTTGTGACAACCTCTAATGAGTAATTTGACAGCTTGTATGGCCTGAGGATGAAAAGTTTTTGAAACCGCGGTAGCCTTTACGATGGGAGTGACAGACCAGGGGCGGACCGTGGGTAAATGGCGCCCTGTGCGATGCACGGTTCCGGCGCCCCAACACCTACTGAGCAACCAGTGGGAGGGGGGTTAGAAAACAGAGGGTCCCAGGGTGCCTTGAGATTTTATAAGTACTGTGTGCTTTATAAACAAAGGTAAAATGAAGGATCGTGCCTTGGTGTTCATTCAACTGTGAGGAAATTGTTTTATAACTATAACATCAACAAAACATTAAAAGTTTTCTATTTTGCTCATAACACCTGTCAAGTTGTAAATAATACATCCACTGGAATAAAAGAGATGTCAAGGAAAATTTAAAAATTCATCTCAAATGAAAATTGTTTACCTACATTTATTTTTACACAAAATTTGATTGCATATAATTTGAGATTTCATTGCTTGTAAGGACAAGCAAATAAGCATTAATAAGGATTAATATTTTTTTTAAACTCTCCAAGCTTTGGTTTTAGAAAAGTCTTTGATTAATTCAGCTATTTTAATGTTTTACAACACATCAAACTCGATTAATACTAGGGCCAGTCCAACCAGCCACTCTTGGCTCATGGTAGATCTTAAATAATGTTTGTTTAATTTAAGCTTTGAAAAGCTTCTTTCTTCAGATGTGACAGTAACTGGAAGAGTAAGACCAATTCTTAAGGCTACACAAAGATTTGGAAAATTTTCACATAAGGAAGAAGATGTTAAATAATTTAAAATTTCCATGAGATCTTTAAGAGGACGGTCTTTGGTCTTAATCGACGTAAGAATAAGGAGTTCTTGTTGGAATAACTGGTTTCCGTCTATATCAGAGTGACTTCTATCTGTTAATGCGATTTGAAGTTCAGCACACTTTTTCTTAAGGTCTTCTTTCTTCTCCTCTTGTTGGATTTCACCATAGTCAAAAGCATTATTACATAAATCCAAAAGGATTTTGGCGATGACGGAGTTGTTCAAACCTTTCCTGCAATGAAGAAGTTGCTCTGTCAAGTACATAAAAATAAAAGTCTCTCTTAAAGGCGATCTTTGGATCAGTAGTTGGTTCGTCTGAAGATTCGTAATCAAACTGTTTTTTTTTTCCTTCTTGGGCGAAGTTGTTCCTCTTTTTCAAACGTTGGCTCAATTTCTAGAGCTTCAGCCACATCCCTCGCACCAACAAGTGTTTCCTCAAATCATTTGTCAGTTCTCAGTTTGATGAAGTATTGCGTGAATTGGCCGATAAGCTCAATGGTTTTTGTAATGTCCAACTCTTTTCTCTGCAAAGGTTTACTCACTAAGTTTACACGAAAAAAAATTGTGTTCCATGTCAAAAGACTACAGATAAACTTGTAGTTTTTTATTTTTTTGGCCAAGCTAAGAGCTGCATTTTTCCCAAAAGCATCAGTTCTCGTATCGGCAGATATGTCCAATAGAGCGCCATGCACTTCACCAGATTTTTACCTAAGAGGACTTACAGCATCGATTCTGCTTTCCCAGTGAGTTTCACTAAGTGATTTCAAAGTCAATGATGATACATAGTTTTGCAAAACAGTCCACCTGTAAGTTGACGCAGAAAAAAACTTATAGAGCTCTTGAACTGTCCCAAAGAAGTTCACAGCATCAATGCAAGATAGTGAGGCATCATTTACAACTAGATTTAGGGTGTGAGCACTGCATTGTACTAAAAAAGCTCGAGGATTCACATCTAGAATTCTCTTTTGCACTCCTGCATGCTTACCCTTCATGTTCGCACCATTGTCATAACCTTGACCTCGCATATCATTCAATGGCAGATCAAGGGCTTCCAGCTGTTTTTAACAGAGTGTCGGTCAATGCCTCACGATAATTTACAAGTATACAGTTCAATTCTTTGATTTATTCTCTACGTTTTGTTATAATAATATTTCATTTTTGGTCAAAGCATATATTCCTAAATTACGTTTCAAACTTGGCATGTTTTAAACAGTTATTTTCAAAGAACTAAATTTGAAATTGATAAATATTTGTAAACAGTTATATTTAGAACTAAATTACGAAACTTTTTCACTTTTTTATGAAAAAAATTACAAAAAGTGTTTACTCAGGTACTTGTTATGTAGGCCTGAAGTTGAACTTTTTACTTTCCTTACTGAACATTTTTTGTTTCTTGAGCTAATAACTTTTAAAATTTTGTATCAATACATTTTGTAATTGCATATATGAATTCTTTGAACATTTCTCTACAAAAAAGGTATAGAACACTTTTGGATTGGGGTTCATTTAATATTTTTGACGAATTTTAGCACTAAGCTAGTATTGTAATTTGCTAAACAGCGTATACAATTAAAGGTACTAAAATGATCTGCAATCCAAGTTCATCATTTTGAGATTGTAATCCAAGTCATCATCTGAGGGTCCAGTTCCAGCATCAGCTGATCCAGAGGCACCACAGAAAAATTAGCTTTTAATGTTTTAGCCCGCTGTTGGTCTTCAATATCAGCCTTTTTTTTCTATAAAAATTACCCGTATGCTTTTATGTGTCGACATGTTAATAATTATTGGAACTTACAGTAATGGGTCTATTTCTCATATCAGTCAATCGATTATGCCGATAATGTGGTTACTAAAATGTTTGATGACTGATTTGCTGAGATTATATGGAATTGTGGTGTGATAGGTGGGTCCCGATGGGGGTGACATACTCAAATAATATAATATATCGAATCTTTGACAAAAGAATAATTTTCTATTATTCTCCTTATTTTCCAATTACAAGTACCACCATTTTTTTCCATCGCTATGGCGCCCTGTGCGGTGGCACAGATCGCACATGCCAAGATCCGCCCCTGTGACAGACCATGAGACGGTTTACACAGGTACAAAATTTATTTATATATAGACATGTGGTCCGGGGACTATAAACAGTAATGAAACGTTTTATTTGTGTTGCTTATGTGTCACAAACAGTACAACACTCTTTCTTCAAGCGCTTGCCTTTGAGATTAAACTTGCTGTGTTCTTTGGTACTATTACCTTGACAGTTGTGTCTGGACTCATTTATAGATTACTTCTTTCCCCTTTAAAAACACCAATTCAGCTTGAGTAACAAAATTACTTCATTAACAAAGAAATCAATGGTATGACAAACATTTAGAACAGAAAGCTCGCAGTAAAGTTACTTAGGCCTAGTATCAGCTAACCAGTAAAGAAACACCTGAATTTGCTTTGCATTACTAGACCAAGCGACAATATGTTTGCAATCTTATACTAAAAGACAGTATATTCAGTCTGTAATTGCATTTTATGTGGGGATATAGTCTATGAATGGTTAATTAAAAATAGGGGGATTCATGCAACCTGTGATATGTATGTTAAACGTGTTAAGTTCGAGAAATTCGTTTGACAGAAGGGTGCTATCTACTTAAAGTGGACATTACACTGTAAAATATGTTTTATAAAAGTTCTTTGACAAATATCTTTGATAGTGTAAAGTGCCATCTTTTATAATATATTTATTTCTTTTATAACATTTCTATTATAAAATTTAAGAGGTTGGCATTACCTTTTATAAAATGTTAGATACATTTTTACCTTTTAGTACAAGTCCAAAATTTTTTTAAAAGAGAATCACTTTTCAAATCTTTTATAATAGATGGATACCACCGGGGTTTTCGTATTTTACTTATAACAACTGAGCGGAGGTTTCTTCCACATCTCCCATACCTTCACACAAACTCATTCACTACTCAGTTATGACACCAGCACTCTTCCCGGATGCTTCAGTTGACAGCTGTACTGCAATCGTTCTACCAACTGGTCTTTTCCCTTTTCCACCGTGCGCGACCCTTCGCGTTAGTAATATTTATGTTTGTGTTGTTAAGAACAATATTCTGTGTTACTGCCAAGATGAATAGAAATGAATAAGAAAGTCTTTTAAATATTTTGTGTTACAAAATGAATATTAATACAACCTTTTATTATCAATATATTTTCATTTATACAAATGTAAAGAACAGATAAACGTTTGTTTATCTTCGGAAAAATTCGTACATCTTCGTATATTTTAGAACAATATTTTTAACTAATACTTATTAAACATTACAAAATGTAAAAAATATTAATGAAATACACTGTAAAACTTGGTTTGTGTAACAAAATACATGTTAAATAACATTTTACTCAAGAAAGTACTTTTTTTTAAATGTTTTTTTAATTATCTACTAAACCTGGTGGAATCCACCGTGCGCGACTCCTCTTGTAACTATTATTGACGTGACTCCTGAAGGGTTAAGGTACAACTCTTGGGGAAGGTAATTTGAGGTTTTCATCTTGAATCTTACTTTCGTACAAGGGGTCCTTCACGCAAAATTCAAATAGCAGTTTAGCATGATAACGCAAAGCATTTAGCAAAGATTGCATGAATCCCCCTAATATGACTCTCGGTTCGGCTTTTAGTTTTTGTAAAAAGCACATTCATGTACAACAGTACTGCATATACTAGGGCTAATGTTTTCATAAAGGTTTAACTTTTAGCTAATAGACAGCAGTGTTTCACTACAATGACTACAGTGACTAGATAGAGACAGTGTGGCCAACGAGCGCTGGCCGCCATATTGTTTCCAACTCAACACGGGTTTATATTAGCTTAGGGACGATTTTTCGCATTTAACTCTAATTTCCGCTTCAAAATTGTTCTTAAGCAATTGGATTAATACATTGTCACAAAAATTGTCAAGTATAAACAATTTTTTTCGATATATTTTCCTCACTAAATGAATGAATACAGAAAATACTGGCTGACACTTTTTTACTACTCGTGCACATTATCATCTAAACATATATATAATCTAATTAATTTTAGTGAAGTATATACTATTATACATTTTCTTCATCAGAAAAGTACAAGCAACATTTCTGTGTAGTTGAATTTTTAACTATTATAAACAACAATTTGAGTAGTTTAGTACAAATGGAACAAAACTACTGTGGTACATTTAGCCCATTGAAATGTCAAAAGTTGGCCCTTTGGAAAAATAAATAAAGTTTTTTAAATTATAAATCCAAGATTAGAAAATGTAGAAAATCTGTTTTAAAAAGAAAGAAACAATTAAAAAATATTTTTTTCCAAAAATACATTTTTGGGAGAAAAATATTTAATTTCGGCAAAATGCAAAAGTTTACGTATTTAAAAACTGTATGAATACTTCAAAATGCAAAATTAGGGTTTCTATATTACAAAGGATACATATTATATTTGCTACCCATAAATAACTTTAAGTGTAATTTTGTGCGTTGTTTTATACATATTTTTACTTCTAAAAACTAATATTAGTTTTTCCATGACTAAAAAAGTTCATAAAAACACAAAATATGTTTTCGACAAGGCATAAAATGAATCCTAATATATTCTAAATAGGCCTACACAAAAATATAGCAAACACATTATTTAGTAAGTAGGCTATTGAAAAGAAAAAATATGTCGAGTAGGGGTATTGTAAATTTTACCTTAAAAGGTTAAAACAAACAAAATATATACCAAAAAGGCGTACAACGAAGCCTAATTTATTATAAACAAAAATATATTAGGACTACCACATTATTTTGTAAGTAGGCTATTACAGAAAAAAATAGATAGGCCTCTAGTTATAGTTTTCACGCACTTTAGCAATTGATATTAGCCTACAGTGACAAGAGATAAAATTAGACTATAATGTAATAAACCAAATAAATCTGAAGAATCTCCCGAGTACAATGATTTAAAATATAACTTATTAAATATTACTTTAGATGTAGGCTACTCTTTGCCAGAAAGAAGGTTAATTCCCATTAAAGGAGTGAAGATAATAAATACAATCCAGGGGCGGATCTACGGCAATCTTCAGGGGGGGGCGCACTTTCCCCGATGTAAGGGGGGGGGGGGGTAGAAATATTAGCTATTGTATTATGTTGCTACAAATTATGCTCCTGCACGTATTTGCATCGTACGTTTATTTGCATCAGTTTCATAGACTCATTTCTTAATTTTTTTTCTGCCCATTGATTGTTTCTTAATTTAACTGTACAGTTGGCCAACGTCCGCACGTTGCGGCAGCGGGGGTGGAGCAAATTATTGTACTCGTTTGCAGCAGAATTTGTAGTCAATAATCAATATCCTTTTAAAATTCCTTGAATCTTCTAAATATAAATCAGTATAGGGCATTCAAATAAAAATACATTTTTAAATAAAAAATGTTTATAGGCTAAAATAATTATTTAGTAACTTAGACTTAAACTGTAAGTATAGGTCCTATACTTACATACATGGTATGGTCCTTATTTAAGTATCATTCGGGTTTTAACTATTTTAAAAATAAATTTGGATTACACTATAGTTTAACGTTTGGAGTTCTTAGTTCTTCTAGGTTTAACATTCTGAAAAAGCTATTCTAACATTAACAACTCAAGTTTTTAAAGTTACTTTTTTAAACAATAAATTCAGTTTTTCTTGATTTTTTATGTGCAAACCTGTTTATTACATTATCCACGTTTACGTTAATGTCTTTGTGAACATGGAGAAGGGCAAGTCCTGTGAGCCTTTCCTGGGTCATCCGCGTCCTCATCCATGTTTTTAACCTACGCAGCGTTGAAAAGCTTCTTTCTGCTGTAGCAATTGAAATAGGCAATGTAGCAAGTATCTGTAGTAGTAGTTTTATCGTTGGGTAAGCGTTACCATCACATTGTTCGTAAGCAGTTATGGCCTTCGTCAAAAGTTTGTAGCTATCATATGTTGTACTTTTCTTTAATGAAACTACTTCGTTAATCAGTTTTAAAGCCATTGTATTTTTATCTTGAAATACGAGATTTGAAAAATGTTCACAGATTGTGTCCACCGATTTACTTAAACCTTTTATATCTGAAAGTTTATCTAGATTGGTGGGGATCAAATCGATTAAGGAAAAACATTTGACAGACTCATCTTTAAACCTATCTCTTTGGTCAGTTAACACATGATCAAGTATAGGTATGTATATAGATTTTTCCCAGTACCCTTTTACATCATCGGATTCACCATCACTGTTGTAGTTAGGCCTGTTTCGTTGTTTCTTGACTATCCGGGGAATCTTAATTTCAATGTCGAGATCTTCCATCACTTTTACCGCACCTTCATACATTCTTGAAAAGAATTATTCTGAATTCGATCGCTTGTCCTCAATAGTAGCTATAGCTTGATTTATTTTTTGCTTAGCTCTGCAAATATCCACTTCCAAATATCCAAGGTATTTCTGTATTTTTTTCTGTATTTCTGTATATTGTTTTATACAAGTTTTTATAACAGTAAGAATCGGGCACAAAAGTTTAATTTTGAATTAATTTTGGTTTGTTAAGAAAATATATTTTTAACGCGTCCAGGGGGGGGCGCGCGCCCCCCGCGCCCCCTGGGTAGATCCGCCACTGATACAATCATATATACAAGGAAAAATAATTGTGTACAAACTTTATTTTAGGTTTATATCACTGTTTACATTTTGTCTTCTTAATATTTATACTTAATACTGTAAAACCACTAAATGGGCCAGTTATCTGTACACTGTAATTTCAGTTTTCACTAAGTTAACACTAAATTACAACTGAACTATTTAATAAACTTAATAATTTAATCATAAACTAGGAAAAACCATACAAAAAAGCAAGACAACAATGAAATAACAGCAGTAATATCACGAAAAGAACTAATTCCTATTTAAATAACATTACAGTAAGCAGAAAAATGGAAACAATATGGCGCAGCCAATAGAAAACAAGACGTCCGTTGACCACACTGTCTCTATCTAGTCACTGTAACAATGACTAAGATAGATTTCACAAAATAATATAGTATATTATATTATATTACTATGTCGCTTGGTATACCTTTGCGTAACATGGTTCATTATAGGCTTCCTATTTTGGAGCACAAACAAAAACAAAACAGCAAAAAACAACAAAATTATATGGTATACTTATAATAACAAAAATGTATTTGAGGAAATATAAACTGAAAACTTCACAGTGCTATGAGCCTAATACATGTTTTAATGAATATAATGCCTATTATATGACAAAATATTATTTTAAGCAGATTAGGTAACACGATTGATGTACATGTTAATGGTATTTTTATATATTTTTTATAACTTATGGAACGGCTTTTATATACAGTATTTCGTTTTAATGTTTAGTAGAAAAATATCCTTATCTTAAAATGCATCGTTTTTACACCTTGCTTATAGTATTTTGTTTTACGAAAATTGTATTGGTATTCCTGAGCCAACTGTCAACAGGTGATTCTAGGCTTGGGCAATGTCGTTCAGTTTACTGAAGTAGTTCAGTGAATCTCCTTCAGTGAAAGGAACTAGTTCACCATTGTAGTTCAGTAGTTCAATTAGTTCAGTATTCAGTAGTTCAGAACGTATTGAATGAGATGTAGTGAGTGATTTATAAATTGTAATACAAGTCATAGCATTGAATGCTTTCCAAACTACTGACATCAGGATAGCAATACTAAAATACAATGTGTAACATTAAGCTACACAATATTATTACATAGGCTACTAGGGGAAACCACTGCGTGCTCCGCACGCCATCCCCGTTAGAACCTTCTATACACATAATCAAGTTATCTTTTCTTTATAATAAAGGTGTAGGATTAATAATAACCAAAAAGCTAAGATGGTAAATAATGTTAAATGTTCAAAAACCCTAACCTAAAAGTTAGAAATACAATAAATAGTTGCTTCAAAATTTGAAATCAGGTGTTAAATTATCAGGTAGAAATATTAGAGCAAACAGTTTTATGTGTTATTTTATTCAATTGGTTGCTATGCTCATAATTCACCAGTCTAGGCCTAATCTTAGGATTTTTTCCGACTAAATTTACAAATATTGAAATAAAAAATGTTTTTATCAAAATGAATTATAGCCTAGCTGTTACTCAGGGATAGTAAAGCTTTTTATTACCATTTTTTCAATCAGTTCAGTTGTTCTAGAGATCCCTCCCTCCCTACATACAAACAAATTTTACCTCTTTATAATATTAGTTTAAATTTGTTTTTACAAATTTCTTAATACACTCATATATGATTTACTTATTAAAGTAAATAAAATTATAAATATTTAAAAACTGTTATTTCGGTAAGAAAAGAAAACTACGATCACTTCATAAATAAGAACATTAATGGAAAGTAAATTAAACTAACAAACTAATATACAAAGGTTTTAGTTTAATATACATTCAACACTAATAGAATATAGACTGCAAGGACAATGTACATTAACAAATATTGTTTCCTTACTTTAAGCACGCAATCAAATAAATTGTACGAAGTAAAACACGGGCATCGACTGTCTACTGAGACTGAGATAGTGAGATGTTAAGAAACAACTCCTTCATTTGGTTCATATCCAAAAGATATGAGAGCCGGAATGGGAGCCGGAAATTGGGTGAGTTACTGGACTACTGAACGACAATCCTTACGCTTCACATATCACCGGATGTAAAGAAAGAAAACAGTGAGCCCTTCAGTTAGTGAACTACTGAACTAGTGAACTACAATCTTGTGGATATCTGAAGTACTTCATTCGGCTCAGTCGAAGTGAGCCGATCTTCTGAACGGCTCCTTCATGAGTTACACAAGTCTAGGTGATTCTGAGGAAGTGATTGTAGTTTGTTTGTGTTTGTAGTTGGGTTAAATTATTCAGTCTGTTTGTTGGTTATACAGTAATTTTAATAATTTACAAATTATTTCGTAAATAACGTTTGTTCGAAAATAGTAATTTCGCATACTAAAAGTGATTCCTCGAATAAAGAAGTTAAGTGAAATAAATTATGTTACAAGTGAAGACAACAAGCTTTACTATTCTTATTGGGAAAACGATCATAAAATGTGATTAATAATAATTATAATTCATACAATTATTGTAGTATATATAATTGGAATAATTTTGTATAATATATTGAATAAACTGAATATTGTGAAGTGTAAAAGGTAGTTTGGGATTTAAGTATAATGTGATATGATTAGCTTGAATCCTGTGCTCTGATAAAGTCAATCGATATTTCTAATTCGATACGGTATTCTAACCATGTTTGTTACCCGATCGTTAGCGGAAAGACACGAGTGAAAATCAGAAGTGTATAAATATGGATATTTAAACAAAATTATGAATACAAACAATTTGAATAATATGTAACTCATCAATTATATCAAATCGAATAAGTATTACAATATTATTGGAAAAACAGAATGAAAACATAATAAAAAGTTTCTGCATTAAACACAAGCAGCTAGATAGAACTAAAGCTGATTTTAAGGCAGTGATTTTTCAATTGTAGGGGCTCGAATTTTAAATTTCCTTGTGAACTCTGAACTCTTATGGAAGCTCTGAGGCCATGTAAATGTACATTTGAGTTGGTGATTAAAAGTAAAATATTATAATAAATTGAACCAAAAAATAAGCTGAAGTTAGGTTCAGAAGAAGTACCTTATTTTGTATTAATTACAAAATGAAAGCAGCCAACAAGTACAGGTAATATATCCATCTGAAATTTTAATAACATTTTAAGGAGAACGTTTGCAGTAAAAAAATGTATATAAATATTTGTATATGAAACTTTGAACTTTTAAAATTGATATTTCGGACTACAAAATTAAATTAGTTGAACATTTAGACAAATTTAGAATAGATAACTAGCATAGTTAAGTTATTTGGTTAAATATATCATCTGCATACACTAGGCCTATAGCCAGACAAAGATACCCCAGGGAAAGAGACATTAGATATTTAGGTAATTGTGCTTGTAAAATGTAAGTTTAATACAAGTTGTAATTATAAATGTTTTATTCTGAATAATAAAGAAGTCAATAACAATTTATAACTTCATAACATTTAAATTATCTTATATTATAACTTTGCCCTCAACTATGGAGCTTGAAAGAAAAGTAAATTGGAACAAAATTTAATAAGTTTATTATTATTTAATAATAGAAGTAATATTATACCTAATATAAATAAAATATATTATTTTTACTAGAGAATCATATATTATAGGCTACATAACTTATTTAAGCAAGTTATCAAATTCAAAACGGAAGGATGACAAATTAATTTCATCAGTGCTTGAAAAAAATAAAACCAGAAACTAATATAGGACTGTAAATGGTATGTATAGAATCAAACCTATCCACAAAATCAATTTAAACAGTGTATATTTTATTGTACAAAAAGTCTTCAATGCTATAATATTGCTTGATTGTCTTCAACCAAATTGAAGGCTTTGTTACAACACAACATCTTGCTGATTTGCTATCTCTTTGTTCATTGTTAGAGACGTTAGCTCATAAGCCGCTAGGAAAGTTTGAAAATCATGGGATCCTTTGTTTAGGTGTTATTTTGCCAACAAAATTCCAAATTTTTGAACTATTTAGTGTACTGTATATCGTAGATGTAAACACCGACAACACTCATGGTAGCCTATACACTAATTGTAGCCTAATCATGATTTCTTTGATTTTTAGGCATGTAACACTTAGAACTGAAAATTATAGTTTGCCTCACTTTTCACAAATTAGGCTAGGCCAAGTTCTGTAGAGCCTATGATATTTTACTTTCAGATAAAAATCATCTTTACGAATTTAGTGTTAAGTAAAATATTTTACTAGTAGATAAATGTGTTTACTAATCGAATTGTACAAATTATTAAATGGTTGGTTTTGAAAACACTATTAGACTTACCATTAAGGCCTACCCATAAACCGCTATTAATTTTAAAAAAAAACTCATGGCAGCCGTACTACTTCATGTAAACATCCTAAACCGAGTTTGTTTGGCGTTTGCTAACATAACGAATAGCATATTGTGTTACTGTGTGTGGATTTTAATTCAGTATGTTTATTTGTTATAACACTCAGATTTGTTAAATTCAGTAACTTTGTGACTGGGTAATTCATATATTTATTTAACATTTACTTTCTAAAAGGGAATAGCCCTGTTGACATTGGATACATTTCTTGTCCTGCTTTCTTAAAATTAGTGTTTAGCCTATACTTAATGAGAATGATTACATTTAAACTAAAAATGGTATAGCCCAATTCATTACCAGTGACTCCAAGACTTGTGTATAATAAGTTAGTTCTGACCCTCATTAGTGTGTACCAACAACTTATAGTTTACAGCCAAATATTTATCTTAGGCTTTGGTCGCTTTCCTAAAAATAGTGTTTTAGGATGATTACATTTAATTTAAATAGCGTAGCCTAATTCATTACCAGTGCCTTAGAGACTTGTGTAGAAGGCAATAATTAGTGTGTATCCTAAACTTATAGTTAACTAGGCTATCTTGCGTAGACTTTGTTTGCTCTGCTAGGACAGGTTAGATAAATAGTAATTAAATTTAACCTTCTTGCAAACAATAGTTAGTTAGGTTACTACTGCCTCACTGACTGTTAAGGAACGTAAGCGAAGTGAGTAACAGGTTACAGGAAAACACGGGTGGCCTATATGGGTAGCTTATATTCTCTGAAAACTCCTGTTATTCTTATTTAAAAAAAAATAGCCAATCAGTAGTCTATTGGAAATGGTACAGGTTTCAACGCTTAAGTTGTTGATGAATGTTCAAACACCACAAGTTAGCAATGTGCTTTCAAACTGTTTAACACATAATAAATCTTGATACAAATTAAAAAGTAAATAGGCCTAGGTTGATTTATCTCGGAGTTCAATGTTTTTGTTTTTGCCGGCCTAGCTAGCAGTTATAATATATTTGATTGTAACACACTTCTTGGAATTCATTAAGAAGTAAAATAGTTAATTGCTAAAAAACAGTTGTATACAATTCTTATTTAAAATAATAAAATTGGACCATCCCTTATGTTGGGTGAGACCGAAATCGAAGAGGCACAGTCAGCAAAGTTACTGGGTATGATTGTTGACAGTAAATTATGCTGGGATAGTCATTGATAGCATTTGTCGAAGGTTGTGTTCAGGAATTTTTGTATTGTGAAATCTGAAATCATTTGGTAGCCTTCGTACTTTAAAAAAAGCCTACTACGAGCTGCTCTACCCACATCTTAAGTACGGAGTCTTACTGTGGGGAGACTCGTCATTTTAAAATGTGCAAAGTCTATTTATAATGCAAAAAAAAGCCGTGAGGCTTGTAGGAGGTCTACAAACGTTGGAATCCTACAAAAGCACTTTCAAGAAGTTGGAAATACTCGCACTCCCCTGTATGCATATCTTCCACACAATTTGTTACATACAATTTAAATGTATTCCAATATTAAGTAAAGATGTACATAATCACAATACCAGGCAGGAAGATGGTTTACGGATAAGACAGCACAGACTTGAAAAGTCTAAAAACTTCCTTCTCAAGCAGGAGTTACACTTATTAACAAACTCCCACAAAAAATTTAAATTATCCAAGACCAGAAAGCCTTCGACAACTCTTGGTGGCAAACTCCTTTTACTTGGTGGAGGAGTTCCTCAGCCACGGGTGGGGGGTGGATCTGGTTGATTCTGTTTATATTTGGGATTTCCTATCCAGGAATTACATTATTGTCCTACATGTAATGGTTAGTACATTGTAGTATCCCTATCTTTATTAATTTTAAATTAATTTTTAATTATTTGTAGTAACTTTTATTTTATGTTAATTATAATGACTTTGCGCAGTATAATTTTAAGAGTGTGTAACTAATCTGATG
>JAGFPH010000463.1:181296-200876 GCA_018207615.1 Philaenus spumarius
CCTGGTAAACTAACATAAAAGATTGTGAAAAGTAGGCTTAATGTTGACAAGATAGTCTAAATTTAACCTCAAATTCGATCTAGACAAAATCATTTAAAAACAAGTAAATTCACTTCAGGAAATGGTATATAATAAAGAAGGCCTCTATTAGCCGAGGGTAACTAGTGACGCAACTAGTTACGCCAACAGTTGCCGACTGAGTTGCGGGGCATTGTATCAATTGAGACCTATTAGCCGAGGGTAACTAGTGACGCAACCGAATAATCGGTGACGGACGGTTGCTCATCTCGGCAACCGCCTGGGTAACTTATTGTTGCCCAACAGCATGTTGGGGCATTGTAGTAAATGTAGCCTATTAGCCAACGTCACTGGTGACGCAACACTATTTCGGCAGCACCGAATAATAAAAATAATAAAAATTGTTCTAGTTCACTATAAATAAATCAGAATAAGGCCAAAGGTACAAATCTGATAAGGAATACCTGAGGTAGCAGTCTCCCAGTACAACTCAGTAAAGTAACATGTGGCCTAAGTATAGTGAACTAGAACAATTTTTATTTTTTGTTTTTGACAAGTGCTATATCTGCACAATTATTTATGTTTATTGTGTTGTTGTGTATGTGATGTTTATGTGAACAATGGACTAGTATTGGTGTTGTTGGCTGGCCTGATGATGCTGCCTGTGGCAGCGAAACATGTAGCCATACATTGAAAAAACAAGTACTACTATTGACTGAAAATTATGGTATGTTGATAATCCTGAAGTCAGCCTAGAGACTAGCATTGGATGTTTACGCATTTTCCTAACCCTTCGTCTTTTCTCCTTTATTAGTAAAGCTAGGAGAAGAAGTTCTTCATTTGATGTCATCTTGTCAACTGAGCTAATTTCAATTTCAATACTTTTACACGTGACGCAACTAGTTACTGAAATTAAAAACTCCTCGTCACCGGTGACGTCACCGGTTGCGTCACTAGTTGCGTCACTAGTTACCCTCGGCTAATAGAGGCCTAACGAAGTACTCATATTATAACTAAGTAACACTTAACTTATCGTACCTTTTTATATACAAATCAAGTTTTAATTTGCAACTAGGTATAGCCTAAGCCTACCTACGTATTCAAAATGTTTAATAAATAGTAGCGTATGTATTTATTTGTGTAATATAAGTTGTAATAGAGTTAAATTTCAAAAGCAATGTATAGTTTATTAAAAACAAAGTGTTATTAAATTGAAAAGTGTTAAACCAAACAAAGTAAGGTTATTTGGTTGATGTGCTACCTACGATTAATATGCAAGTTGCAAGACTAACTGAATACAACGACCGTAGATACATAGAGAACAGCTGTTTACGATTGTGTTCGATAGTGAATAAAGATAGTTATATTAATTTATAAAAGCAAATAATTATGTATTTCGGACAAATTAAGACTAATAAAGGTTACATATTATTATAAACATTGTAAACAAAATAAATATCTCCGATAAAAAACAATAAAAATAAACTTGTAATATATTATTTGTGTACGTGACCAGAAACACCTGCCACTTACGGGACCAAGTAACGAAAACAATTGTTAGAGATAATTACAACGGCACTGTCTGTAGTAGCTCGGTATAGTTGAACTAAATAATTAATTGGTACTTCAGCATTAAACCTAGTTCTGTTCAAACGTATTAAATAAACTCAGAAATTATTTCAAAGCGAAATAAGTTAAATATACTTAAAAGGAAATAAAGGAAGAATAATAGATAAAATTACTCTCAATATAAAAGAGATTTATAAAATTTACATTACTAAATAATTGGTAAAGTACCAAATCAAATTTGAACTTCTGCAAAGGTAATATCCATCTAAATTTATTATCCATTATAAACCAGTGACTTTCATTTTGAAGAGAACAATAGTTAACTAAAATCAGTTTTGTAAATATTTAAAGAACTTGAATTATTTTAACACTTTGTAATGTAACATTCCCTATAGATATTACATTCCCTATAGTTTTAGATATTTTATCCTGTATATACCTAAATTTTATATTTCTGATTGCACATTTAATAGGCCAGGATCCTTTTAACCCGAGATAATAGAGTTATAATTTGTCATTTGTAAATATATTTTATTATTTTGTTAATATATAATCTTGTGATTGTATATTTTAAGTGCTCTATAAATTTATAAAAATTGTAAACCAGTAAATCTGAATATAGCCTTCAGAGGTAAAAGAACCTGCAAGACTTTAAATTTTACCTGTAATAAAGGAATATTGTAAAACAAAGGCCTAGTCATTGATTTCTTTTAAAATAGGCCTAGCTTATTAAATATTTTTCATTAAAAGTTATCTGACTTCACAAAGTGAGTTTTGAAATTTTTTCTTTTATAATTGCCATCACAACTTGTGGCTAATTTAGGAAATCATTTTTAATAAAATAAAGATAGTCATTTTTTTTTATTTTATAATGTGGAAATGACTACATACAATGTAAAATTGAAATTGAAAGCTTGAGCTTACAGAATGATAGATGATTACTATTATAGTGGATGATTATCAATAGGCCTAGTGAACTTTAACTAAAATAGGCTATTGAAATAAAGTAGAGTGTGTATTGTTTTGTTATTGAAGAGGTGAATGAATATTAGGTCGGTTGATAATTTTGGAGGTTTCAATTTGAGAGCGAGCATGAAGATCTGACGTGAAGTAATGGAAGTGTTTAAAGTTAACTCACCAAATTTGACTGGAGGTGTATGTGGTATTTACCTTTGTGTTGGTTTGATTTTCTGTAATAAATGATAGTGTTTGACTTGCAGGTAGTAATTCTGTAATAAATGATACATTGTTTCTTCTGAAATCTTGGTGTAGGTTTATGTATTTTATGTTCATAAAGTATCTAACTAATCCCATTCTTCTTCATCTCTTCTCCAACAGTGCTATCATAAATCAACATTCAATTAGTACAATGAACTAAGGTTGGCAGCACTACTCTCTTTCCTAAAAAAAAGTCGTAGACTGCTAAGATATCAATAGGGAGGCATGTTGTAAACTTACACCTTAAATTTGTATGCTTCTAATAATAATTATTCTCACCAGAACTCTAAATATAATTTTACAAATTGTATGTGTACTAGAAAAATGTCCATGTATTAAACAACTGCTCGTATTAATTATGTACTGCATTTAATAGATTCGTTGCACCCTTTTTATTAGGTTTTTTATCATAATTTCAGAGTATGGGATAATATCGACGGATCTGATTGGTCACCATATTGCAGCTGAGGTCTCGGCTGTTACCATTAAGAAATGGCGAACCTATATTATTATATGTTGGAAACATAAAACAGAAGGTCATGTTACTTGCTGTAGAAGATTACTTGGTCCACAGATTAAGGTAAGTTCTGTACAAATACAATTGTTATATTATGTAATAAAGTGTAATCATAATCATAATCATATTTTATTTGTCATTGACCAAACATATTTGGAATAGACATAGTCACAAATTTACAATTCAAGTACAAGTTGCTACATTAATAAATTAAAATACAAAGAAATAAATTAACAAAGGTATAACAACAGCATTACAGATATTAACAGCATTACACATAACAACAATAAATATTTACCCAATAATAAAACATGTAGGTCTAAACTATACAAATTGATATAACAAAATCCAGGAAAGATGTTAATTTGATACATTCAGGGCTTTTTAACATGATGTTGAATACATTTTTTGTTCCCCATGCTTTACTTCATTCATTTATAATATTAGTGGTCCTATTGATGGTACACACTGAAAGGGAATTCCTGAAAAAGATTTTTTCCCCTGAAAAAAAGGAATTATTCGTAAATTTTAAGTTACACCAGGAATTTTAAAGGGTTTTTAAAATGTCATAAATTACATTTACTTATGAATTGAAATTTTACTATGCTTCAAAGAAGCTCTGAATTATTCTGATTAACAATTACAAATTACACAGTTTGTATTCGGGTATTTGTTTAACCCTGGAGATAGTAGCATTATTTTTCCATGATCTAGTTACCACCCTATCAGGGTTGTATTAACCCACTAACGGCCATACGTCACCATGTTTCACGGCGCAAACGCAACAACCTAGACAATAGCGAGACATTTGCATATATTTGCATAAACGATAATTTAACCCACTTAAAATTATCCAATCGTAATAAAACTGGCACCATTGGAAAGGAAATGAATTAAACTTCAATTTTTGTATTTACAACTTTTTCGTAAAACGTATATTTACATACGTAATCATCGTTTTAAAATATGCATATCGGGCTACAGCTATTTCCGCGCGCGAATCTGCATACAATTGTACTGTTATTTCCCACTTTTGAAACGTATTTCTCCGCCTACACTAATATTCCTTTGGCAATTATAACGATACCATGGGATTCGTCATGATTTTATCTTTCTGTTGGTGTCTTCCAATCAGATGTCACTGTACAATTACTGTTTCATTCAAGAGGTACTGTAAACCCTTGCGATTGGACAGTCTCTCAACCAATAAACAGGCCATTTTGTCAACAGATTTTGTGAAGGCTACGCCTTATCTTTTGACAAATTGCTTTACACAATTTTGTAGCCCAAAGTCTGAAGTTTCGATCAGTGTCAAGTAATCCAGATATAACCGGTTTTGTGTTTGTCTAGACAGCAGTGGAAAGTGGCATTGTGGTGAGAACGCCTTAGGCGTTTGTTCCCACGCTATTCAAATGACCCGACCTACATGCACGTGTTGACTCGGGACTTTTTATTCGACTGATGTCTTTTTGTTATTCAAATAAAGATAACTCAAACACTTTTGTGAACTAAGGAAAGACAAGTATACCGTTCTTTTCTTTGATTTATCCTCTACACTTTCTTATAATAATATTTCATTTTTGGTCAAAGCATATATTAGTAAATGACGTTACAATCTAGGCCTAGGTTTGTTACCAGTTGTGTACTTGAAACATAAAAACTGTTTTTTTCAAAATAAAAAATTTGAAATTGATAAATGTTTTTATACAGTTCTATTTAGAACTAAATTACGAAACTTTTTTACGCTTATTGTTTACTATTTACTCCATGTTTACTATTTTTTATGTAGGTCTAAAGTTGAACTTTTTCCTTTCGTTACTGAACATTTTTTGTTTCTTGAGCTAATAACTTTTACAATTTCAAAATAAACTAATTTTTAGTAGCATATTTGAATTCTTTGAAGTTTCTTCTACAAAAAAGGTATTGAACACATTTGGATTGGGGTTCATTTACTATTTTTGGCGAATTTTTAAAAATATGCTTGCAAAACGCTAAAAACGGGCTGGCCAATTTTAGCTTTAAAGCAGGCCGTTCATGGGTTAAGGGTGGAGTGGTTAGATCGATCGTTCCAAGGCACCACGACCAAGGGGACCCCAAAGATTTTTAACCTTTAGCGCTCCAAAGGCGAACTCAGTCCGACATCGCTAATTTGCCGCTGCGCTCCACTGTCGGACTCATTCCGACACATGTTTTAATATGATTTCTCTGATCTAAACAAGAGTAGAATCTGTGGTTTTCGGTCTAATGAGACTTCAATGTTGTTAAAACAGTTAAGAAACCAGTGACAGATTATATTGGCTGTGGAATATATTTTATGTCTCTCTGAAGTTGAGCAGCTGTTTGCCAGCCATGATCGAGAAATACAAGTAGCATCGTCTGTTATCTTGCGTCTTGTAACTTTTGTTTACGCTTTTTCAAGTACCTAGTATTTATTTTTATTGTATGTTATTATTTTTCAGTTTTGTAAAGCTCTTTTGTGTAAATTTTGTTTATGTAAATAATGTAATAATCTTGTTTTTGTTTTATTTTGTGTTGAGAAATGGCAACTTTTTAAACTAAATGTACCATTATTTCACAAAAATGTTATTGTTTGACATATTTAAACAGATATTTTCCAAGCTCTAATCATTTTTATTACTACTTTTAAATTCATGAAAAAAAACATATATTTTTACTTATTTGACCTAATATATTCAAAATAGGCCTACTCAATGAAACATTAAAAAAAAACACACATTTAACATTTTTCCTTATTCTCTGGTTTATCCCAAACAAAATGATATATAATAGGTTATATTTACTATTTTATATTAATCTTTTGGCGAATTTACAAAAATAATTCTTCAAACAGTAATATTTTAATTGGATCTGGTGGAGCAGCCAAGTGTCAAATAAATAGAGTGCAAAAGGTTAAAAAATCACTACAAAAACATTTAAACAAAAGTTTAAAAATTACTAAAAAAACATTTCAATAAATTATGTAGATCTCTCTCAAATTAAATTGCTTTTCCAGGTGCTTCTTTATATTAGACAAGAGTGCTCCAGCATTTAGCAACACTAAAACATACTATGTGAGGCAAGGCCTTCTACTGAGCAGTATGAGTGGAGGGGACTGGAGAAGTGTATTAGAGATGGATACCAACCCTTAAGATTTTCCAACATCAAATGGGTGTTTCAGCAATCAGGTATCTAATATTAATTTCAACAGCTACTGAGTACCAAATTAAAAAAAACAATAGACATTGAATGAACAACAATTTTTAAAGAGCTAAACTTAGAGTAAATATACATTACTATACTTTTAGGGGCGTAAAAATGTTATGTAGAAGGTTAATAACCTTGTTTTTGAATAAAGTTATGTAATTAATATAAAATAATTACCTTTTATTTTCTCTCCGTCTTAACATTCCTTTTTTATCTCTTGATTACCGGTTTCGGTGAAACTAAGCCACCATCGTCAGATCATTACAAAAATGTAGTTATTCATTTTTTCACAATCTAAGCTTAAAATATTTTTTTACTTGTCAACATATAATAAACAAAAAGTACGCATTATTAAAAACTTTTTCACACATCACACACACGGACACAATAAAACTTTGAAAAGTAAAAAACAATATAAATCCAAATATCAAGTTGATGTTCAATGTGGATGCTTGTATCACCCAATCTGGATTCCAACTGAAGGTGATTGTTCAATACCGTATTTATTTAGGTCTGTTCGGATTTGTTTGCTGGTGGAGGGGATGATTGTATTAAATATTTTATTAGATGAATAGTTTAATTTGTCATTCAAAATACATTCTGGATGTAATTTGTGACATGTGTATATTTGGAATTCCTCTAAAGTATTTAAAAAGTGTCCCTTCTTGCATTTGTGTAGCACCTCCATGTTTAGGTCAATTGACTTGTTTTTACTCAGCCAAACAATCCAAATTGGTTCCTAGATGGATTACCGGATTCAACACTTATACTGTTACCTTCAGATCCAGAGCATTTTCTTGCTCACAGGTTGGTACCTCTATCAGAATATGGGAAGGAAGTGTGTACATTTACCCCTATTTTCTTTTACTATAAATAAATAGTAGACTTGTTAATAGCATTTTTCTCATCTCAAAACTGTACGTTTTGATTTTCTTACATGTGGTATTACATATTATTCATAACATACAATCCAGGAAGCTATACATAGATTATGTCTAAAAAAGATTACCTAAAAGTTTTCTTTCAAGGCCGTCAGATGTCATAAAAAATGAATAACAGAGTTAAATGTATTTATTTATTATAAAATTTCTTAAAGATCATTTCCAAATTTAATCTTTCTGGAAGAAATCAGTGCTTTGGTGTTGGTAATGATACGTCAACACTTTGCTTGCTATACCGCTACATAGAACCATCATGTTTAATAAATCCTGTACTATGTTTGCATGTTGTGGAACTTTCCAAAATTAATGAAATCTGAAGTCGTGTCCAGTTTTCTAAATTACTTAAGAATTTCTTGTTGAGTAAAATGGATCAACTATGCCTTGGGGTGTGATGGGATAGTTGTTTTATTATTATTATTAGTTTTTTATTAATATAATATTGCTTATCTTACTTTTTGTGGAATCTGTTTTAAAATAAAATTACACATTTGTTTAAAAAAATGCAATTTCAGTTTAATGATCATTTGAATATAATTTTTGTTATTTCTTGTACAATAATAATACTTTATTTTAGTTTGGTGTTAATTTTTTATTCAATTTTCTGCTGATTATTATTTTTTGTTTAAATATTATAATGTTTGTATTGTAACTGTAATGTCTGTAATCATGTACAATGGGGTTAGGTGGTGTAACCTCGCCCGACTAAATAAAGACAATTCAATTCAATCTTTGAAAGAGCTCATTGATTTTAGAACGGGAGAGGGTGCTTGTGGAGATTTCTTCTGCAGTATAAAAAACATTCACATTTAATGTGCCAATAGGTTTTAGTTTTTTAATGCAATTTTAAATGCAAAATAAAAATATTACAAATAATTTTAAGTAATAAAAATGTGTAGCTGTTCCATTTTGAGTGTAAATTTATATAAAATGCTCTCAGTTCTTGTGCCTTATTAAGTTTAAAAACTGAAACAGTTCAACCAAATATGCATAAGTACTCTTAGATTTACATGTGTGTATTTATTACTCAAAGAATTTTTTGATATTGAAGAACAACTGGACGAGCATCAATTAGTGTAGTTTTGTATATTTGTATTGCAGTGTTTCTGCTTGGTTGTAGGCATGCAAGTGTTTGATACAGTCATCTATGTTGTTTCCATGCTAGACAAGATCTGGAAAGTAAAATGAAGACAACAGTTCAAGAAGGGATAAAGAAAGCTACGGTGAAACCAATCCTATGGTTGGTGATAGGAAGCTACGGTGAGGATGTTCGCTATGGACCAGTCCAACAAAACTTTAAAGTGAGTACTTTATAGTACAGTTTTTAATCAAACTTCTTTTTCTGCACTTTGCTTACTGCAATACAGTATACTGTATGTATATGTACAGTTAACTCCTTTTTTTGAATATATGTATTTTTAGTACAAAATCGTAAAATGTTCGGCAGAATTTTGATACGAATATCTTTGATTTGATATGTTTGTATTTGTTTTCTATTGAATTTATTTATCTAAAATTCAATGCTGTACAATTTGTATTCCCTTTTAATTAGTATTAATTTGTACTCCCTTGCTTCTTCTTGAATATTGGTTTTTCTGTGTTGTACGGTTCTTGGTTTATCAGCCCTACAAAAAAATCCGTTGCCTTTAAATCAGATGAACGCAGTGGGCAGTTGAAATTTGAAAATCATAATACTATTTGAATGCCAAATATTTTCGTCAAAAGAGCCATAGTTTTACAGGCTGTGTGAGTTTTTTTAGATCCACAACTCTTATTATTGTCCTGTATTAAGTGCCAGCGACATTAACCTGTTTGTCCTTCATCGTTTTCAAAACATTCCAATGATGCTTTCTGCTGTTACACCACAAGTACTGTGTGCGATGCATTTGATGTTTACATTTACATATCCTACAGTTTTGTTTATTCACGTGACCTTTTAGGTAAAAATGGGCCTCATCGCTAATTTTATGAGGTTGTGAATAAACTCGTTTTGATCTTGGAACAATTCTTGAAAACACGGAGCATATTCAATGTAACTTAGAGGATCATTTTGTTTAATTCATGTACCAATTGCATCTTATAGGGAGAAGGTGTAACTGCTGTAAAACTCTTTGCAAAGACCTCCTAGATATCACCAACTGCTGAGAATGTCGCCTAGTAGATGTTACTCCGTACTTTCGTACAAATTATAATAACATAAAAAAAATTTGGAAAACGATTGACCCTAAAGGCAATCCCTGTAACTTCCCGCTAAGTTTAATTGCAAAAGTATGATGAAAGTTTGATAAACATTATTTTTGGAAATTTTGAATTGCCATAACTTTTGAATGAATCAACCGATTTTTATGCGATTTGCGGCAATCGATGCAGTTTTTTAAGTTAATTGAAAGAATCGACAACAAAAATTTTTCAGATGAAAAGTTTCGGAGAAATTGAGGAAAAACACTTTTTTTGATTTTCTTTCTTTCACGATATCTCGCGAATGAATCAACCGATTTTTTGCGGCAATCGATGCAGTTTTTCGAGTCCATTGAAAGAATCGACGACAAAAATTTTTCTGATGAAAAATTTTGGAGAAATTGAGAAAAAACACTTTTTTTTATTTTCTTTCTTTCACGATATCTCACGAACGAATTAACCGATTTTGACCGGACTGGTAGCGATCGACGTCGCTTTTCAAGGTTAAAAGCTGATTAGATTTTGGAATTGATCGGTAAAGCCGTTTAAAAGTTATTCCAAAAAAACCAGATTTGAAAAAATTTTATTAGTTTTTTCGAAATTTCTCAGAACCTACCGGTCCGAATTAGTTGAAATTTTCAGAAAATCTAAGTTTGATAGAACTCTTTAGAACGCCGTTTGGTAGGATCCAATCGGTTAAGCCGTTCAAAAGTTATAAGCGGGTCACATACTTACATACACACACACACACACACACACATACAGACAGGGTGACATCCTCTCGGGAGTGGTCAGGGAAGATTCCTAGGACCTCAAAACGTCAAGATCTGTTGAATACTCGATTTTCGAAAAACGGGGTGAAACCAATAACTTCCTGATTTTAGAAAATTTTCAATTTTCTTAGCGTGAAGTTAAAAATTAAATTGTAATTGCAAGTTTCAAACAGTTAACTGTGACTAGTGTCAAAAGAATCTTTTTGTCAGAAATAAATTAAAATGATTTAAAAAGAATTAACTGTGTAAACGTGCTCACCACATTATTAAGTGTTCTGCATAGTAGGTAGAAAATTGATATATCTAGGACATTGCAAGTACCATATTTATATTTATATACAGTAGAGTCACGTTAATCTGAACTAATTGGGACCGAACACTGTTCGGTTTAACGGGAATTCGGAATAGGCGGATTTCATAAATAATATCAACGTATTGACATGTTAATGGGTAAATAATGTGCGGGGACATCTGCTAACGCCAGCTCTATACAGCGTTGATCGGCTTGTGAACAGGTTCAGTGAAAGTCGGAAAGGAAATGCATTTCCTCCGATGACTCATAGCGCCGAGACATTACCTACCCCTCTACCCTCCCTCCCGCTTTTCAAACATATTTTTGAATCACTGCACTGAGGACTAGTCTAGTCATATCTAGTTCAGTGTTTACTCTATGGGAGTTTGATAAACTGTGTGCGCTTATTGTAAATTTATTGTAAATCTTTGTTCCACGAGTGTTGAGTTACTTTACCGAGTCACTGTGCCTTTTTTATTTGTTCGTAGTCCTTGACGTCAACTGCGAAACATTAAACATGGCAAGTAAACGAAGTCATGCTTCGTGTACTTTAAAAGAAAAACTTGAAGTGTTAAAAAGATTGGACAATGGTGAAAGTGCTACTAAATTATCACGAAAGTCTTTTTAATTTCTCCTGTTTTTTAAGTTTGGGTTCTAATTTTTAAATATTATTAGATTTTTTGATTAATATTTTAAATATAAATTTTACATTTTTCTTTTGTTTAAAAATAATACTTGAATTTTCATTATATATATTTTCAATACGATTTGTTCAATTATTTATACATAAAATTTACTTACATGTTTGAGTAAACTTTTATAATCAGTCGTCATGCTTTGTTGATTCTTATTTTTGGGGTTCACGTTGAGTCGCTTGGTTTTGGAGGTTTGCGAGCTTGGCATGTTCTGTGGCCAACACGATTTCACTTTTAGCATAGAGTGCACAGACATAATAGATTAATTAGGTATCTGTGATCAGATTTTGTAGTAAACATTAGTGATCATGGATGGGTTATTGTGAATTATAAATGGTAGACCAACCGTTCCAGTGTTTCCGAATTTCTTAATCTTGCAACCCCTTTCATTTAATAACAGACCAAAGCATACAATAAATGTTGGCTTCGGAACGTCCTTGGTACTAACCTAATATACATTTTGAATTGGCTAATTGGTTAATATAAGAGCATCCTAGAACAATTCTTTACCCCTTAAGTATACTAACAGACCAAAACGCACACTAAATGTTGGAGGGAACGTCCTTGGGGGCTATACTATGATAAATTTTGAACTGTTACTAACAGTTCCAAATACAGGCATTCCTCGTTGTACGCGGTCCTACTTTACATTTGTAACGCATGATTGTATCGAATATTTGACCAACTAAAAATCATCCAATCTCAAAAAGACAAACACCGTTGGAAAGGAAATAATTTAAACTTTAATTTTTGTATTTACAAGTTTTTTCTAAAACATATATTTACATATGTAATCATGTTGCAGTTTATTAGTTTTCTACAAATCAATCGGCGCCCGTAAATTCATTCTAAAACGTAATGTAATAACTCGAACGTTCGACCCTCTCTACAGCCCGCCCAGTTCTTTTTCTGAGTGAAACCTATATACCGTTGGATCTGTCACAATTTCCTCTAAATAATGTTGCCAGCCAATCAAAAATCTGTCAGAAACATCTATAGTATTAATATTTCGTACTTGCCTTAGCAATCCGTGTATAAGTTTTATCTCTCGTTTACAGCTGTTTCACCTTTTCATTCAGGCATCATCAGAACGATTATAAAAATATTTTTCACAGTTACACTTAATAACAGAGATTAATTTGGTGTTTAAACCATAAATAAATCAAACATAGTGCGTATAAAACACAAAACAACACTTTATAAAACATGTGAGAGACTTGTTAAGTTTATTAATGTCACAGTATGTGACTGTCATCAAATCTCTCATAACACAAACTAAAAGATATGTTAAAACTGGCAGTCAGTAGCAGCGTGGGGGAGGCATCTTATCTATTAAATCAAATATTATGTTTGCTTGTATAATGTACCAAATCCCATCAAATAATTAAGTCTAAAAAAAAAGCAAGAAAATAGCCTATAACCTTATTCAATCCGGTAACCTAATTACAAAGCCGACATTGCATATTAGCAACATAACCTATATCCACAAAGTGCTAACCTAGGTCAAATGAAACCAGACCATTTTGATAATTAAGCCTAAAGAGCAACGATCTATACTATTCGGTCTAAACAACAGAAAATTATACACAACTTATCACAAACAAACCACTCATATATTAATTCAAGATCAAAACAAACAAGCCCTGAAATTAACAAGATAGGCCTAAGTCGAAATCATAAACATTCAAGATTTTAGATGTTTTACACATAAATTAATCACACCACAGCGCAATCATAACTTCACATATCTTCATTTAATATCACTTCACCAAATTCCAAACTTAAGTTGAAAGCAAAACACCATTTATAAGTGAATATTGACTGCAACGGCAAATCTTTACGGCAGCCATTTGCCGACCTCCGTATTAAAACGTATGTGAGCTAACCATAGATTTCTATGTACTAAAGAGAATAATTAGACTGTAGATAACTTTAAGATTTCACTAGTTACTATTTTATTTGTATGTAAAACATCTGTTAATCTCGATTGTAAGCATTGTAAAATATTGAATAAGAAGAAATAACTTAAAGTAAAGCTAAGGGCCGATGCATACAGAAATAATCCATCTTGTTCCAAAATACAAAATCAGCTGATATGTACAAACGCGATCAAAATCAACCTTAAACCATTTAAATAATGAATAAATAACAAACCAATTGAATTATAACAACAAATATATATGTGAGAAATAATTAGTGTAATCCCAAATTGCATATTATTCCAAAAAGAACAAAATACCAGCACTATATGCTACAGCGGAAGAATTCAACCGTCTCAACAAACGATCTAATTGCACACAGAAAAGATCCGTCCGCCAGAAAGCACAAAAAAGCAGCGCGTCTTTTTAAAGAAAATATGAAGTTGCATGATAACTTGCAGACTGTAAAGAAGCCAAATTGTATTATTAGAAGTTTGTAATTAATATTTGTGTAAATCAGTGAATAGAGTCAGTGAGAACAATACAGAGATTGGTATACTCTGCTAAATAACATTTAAACATTTATAAATTCGAAAGAACTACATGAGAGGCCTAGAACTAGCAATTTAATTATCAGAAGAAAACTGACCTTTTTAAATATTTTCAAAATTATATAAATCTTGAATTTCAATTCGTGTATGCGTTCAAGGTATATAAAACAATCATTCCAGCACGAGTGCCTATCCCGAGATCTAATTAATTGCTAAAGCATATTTTATAAACCCAAATTGTTTTACAAAGACTGAGCTAAGCCTAGGGGCATTTAAATAAATATTTTGAGATTTTATAACTAATAATATTTGTATAATAAAAGACAATAAATGACCATTCAATGTGTTAATATAACATAATCTAGTTATTATTCAGTAGTATTAGAACTTAGAGATTAATGACCTTTGATAAAAACTAAATTTATATATTCAAAATTTAGAACCATTGACTTGAACTGAGTAGGGTCAATAGGTAATAAAATCATATTTGAACAATTTTACTAAGTGTTACATTATACTTGGAATTGCGTTTGGTCATTTAATAAATACTAGTGGACCCGGCAATCACTATTGCTATTGCTTGATTTACCTAACCTAAAATTATATTCAGTTTTTGATCCAAATCAGTTGCTGATCAAAATCAGCTGTTGATCAAAATCAGCTGTTTTAAGCTTTTCATACGAACAGCTGTTTTTATGCCCCTGATAAAATCAAAAGAAATCTTTCTTCTTCTTCCTTAAGATTGACCTTCCATAAGATTAACATTGAAACTTTGAGGGCCACTGGGGCGTATCCCTGAGGACCGATGTAAATTATAATGGGATTCTGCTCATCTACAGGACACTACCTTTCTAACGGTATGCGCGAATTTCTCCTACGATGCACACAAGCTGAGAAAAAAGGACGACAAGTTCTGTGCTTGCCTATTAACACGTTCACTGCGGCGGAGGTACCGGTACGTCCAGCGGTGTCTATTCGCATGCGCACAGAGTACCGGTACCCCCGCCGTATTGTCAATGCTTTTCAGTTTGGTGTGTCCTTGACACTGCAAGAAGCAAGTTGATGTTAAGTTTGTTTGTTCGGCAACTAACTGGGGAGTATAAATTGTGTGTAGTCTTAAGTTCGCGCATCCCACCTGATTTTTACAGCTCTTTTTCTGCGCGTATTTTTAAGTTCGCGCTCCCCTCTATTTATTAGTCCTTTGTTACAATCTGCTGACCATACAATTACTAAAATAACAAAATTAAAACCAAATTCAAATCGAACCTCACAAAAGAAATGTTGGAGGTGCAAAAAAAGCACTCAGTATGAGTGTATGACATGTCCAGAACATCCGGGACTTTGTGTAGTTGGTTGTTTTGACAATTACCACAGAGGTCAATAAATGATGATTATGGTCGGATAGTAGGGTTGTAAATTTGTGGAAATATATATTCTTAATTATTTATAATAGTTTTATTGTGATATTAAAGAAAAGTGTCCACAAACATAACGTTTTGTAAGTGTGCGCCGGATGGAGCCGGGCGCGGTGTGCGCAGGGAGTACCGGTACCTCCAAAATAAAAAATAAAAAAAAAGTGGTTTTGAAGATGGAAACCAACAAATAACATCTAAATTCAATAAAAAAGACCTCAAGGTAAGGTTTAAACAAAAAAAAATGTTTAGCATATGGGGTACATAATGGGCTTATTTTTAGCAGTGAACGTGTTAATATATAGATTTATCCTTTTTGCAGCTATTGTAAATATGGTAGGCCTCCAGAGTGTTCAATTTATGCCCCTTACTGCAACAATTCAATATTTCTATATTTGTTTCTATGTCAGTATAAGAATGATCCTCATTAATCAGGTGTTCAGCGAAATTTGATTTTGCAGCGTTTAGTCTTGAACTGGAAGATATATCCTTAAATCTCGTTCGGAAAGGTCGCCCCGTCTGTCCAAATGTAATGTTTAGGGCAGTCATTACAATTAATCCTGTATACCCCATAAATATCAAATTTATTGAAGGTGTTGACCCTTGGAGTTAACAAAGATTTTAGATTGTTATCAGTTCTGTATGCCACCTTGTAACCTTGTTTTTTAATGTATATGGCAAGCAAGGATGAGAAGTTTCCTCACTTTTGTTATTCAAGTAAAGATAATTCAAACACTTTTGTGAAATAGGAATTTACAAGTATACAATTCTTTTCTTTGATTTATTCTCTACACTTGGTTATAATAATATTTCATTTTTGGGTAAAGCACATACTATTACGTTTCAAACTTGGCATAGTTTTGTTGGGAGCCTTGTAGTAGGAACACAAAAACTTGTGTTTTCAAAATAAGAAATTTGAAATTGGTAAATATTTTTATACGTTTCTATTTAGAACTAAATTACGCAACTTTTTTACATTTATGAAAAAAATTACAAGAAATGTTTACTACTTTTTATGTAGGTCTAAAGTTGAACTTTTTCTTTTTGTTTCTTGAGCTAATAACTTTATAAACTTTACATCTATCATTTTTTTACTGGCATATATAAATTCTTTGAACCTTTCTCTACAAAAAAGCTACGGAACACTTTTGGATTGGGGTTCATTTACTATTTTTGGTGAATTTTTGAAAAAATCCTTGCACACGCCAAAAGATCAATTTTCGTTAACATTGCCGGTTCTAGGGTTAAATATTACTTAATAAACTTTAGTAATATGTTACTAAAACTATTTTGTCACCAACATGATTAAATGTAGTGTTGAAACAAACACTAAGCCTTCAGCAACATAACAATGTATCTGTATGTAATGTGTTGTTGGCATTTTCAGTATTGTGAGGAAAATGTAATGATCCAGAAATAGAAGATGCAAAGTTGAGTCATTGCAGTGACAATCATTATGGCAATGCTATTCACAGTTGGAAGCCCTAAACAAGGAGGCAAACAAATACATGGTATTTATAAATTCTACTTAGCAAAGCAATAGTGATCATGTCTCTTTGCTTACATATAGTCTATATTTGAGTCTGTTGGTGTATAAGGCGATACAGATATTATAAAAAACTAGTGGACACGGCAATGCTTCGCTATTGCTTGATTTACCTAACCTAAAATTATATTCAGTTTTTGATCCAAATCAGTTGTTGATCAAAATCAGCTGTTCATCAAAATCAGCTGTTTTAAGCTTTTCATATGAACAGCTGTTTTTTGTGCCCCTGATAAAATCAAAAGAAATCTTTCTTCTTCTTCCTTAAGATTGACCTTCCATAAGATTAACATGGGAACTTTAAAAGCCACTGGGGCAGAGCCCAAGGGACTTATTCAAAAATGTAAGGCCAGTTTGCAAATCTACGCGACACGCTCTTTCCAATGAGACGTCAATGGATAAAATCGGTTAAGAAATGGCGGAGGAGTTCAACCGACAAAGTTTCATGTAGCGTATTAATTATATAGATACTCTAAAAATATAACTTCAAGGGTGTCATCCCAATACCACAAGCCCTTATTTGAAACTCTTAGTGCATAGGTAGGTACATATTAGAAGTGCTAGGTGGGCCTAAAGAAGTTTTCACAAATTATCAAAAATACTCTAGTATGCACACAGTTGGGACAATTGGCAAATTAAACATTTCACTGGTGGATAGCATTAACTGCGTCATTATGTATATGAGAGTGTTCAAGCATCTACAAAGATGCACTTATTTTGAGCAAGTGGCACCTTCAAAATTAAATTTAAAGGGTAACCCCAAGGGCACTCTTCCTCTCATTAGCCCGTTCTTATTGCCAACTAACAAATTACATATTTATCTTGGGTTAGCCCTAAGGGTGTTCTCTTTTCCAACATTTAACCGTATTTTGGTTTGTTTGCACTATGAAAGGGATCAAGAATAGTGAAAATTGCTCTAGGATGCACTTATATTAACCAATTAGCAAACTCCAAATTTTGCTTGATTTACCCCAAAGGAAGTAATGCCTGTGCTATCATTTAGGTTTGTTAATGTATTAGAGGGGAAAATAATCATAAATAATGATCTATGATGAACTTATTTTGTGCAATTAGCAATTTCCAAATTCAACTTGTGGTTGCCCAAGGAGTTTTCTCTATACTAACATTTATTACATATTGTCATATGTTTGTAAATAAGAGGGGTCAAGAATCATAAAATTTCTTACAAGTTAATTGTCATTATTCTTGAAAACCGCCTAGGTTCTTCAAAAAACAGTTTTTTAGCACAGCGAACGAATGCGTTAGCCGAATTTTATTTTCTTACCACTAAAATGCATGGTTTTAAAGTGCTTTCATTTGATGTATCGCAAGCCTTATGTGTCCATTACAAATTTTTGATTTGGGCTTGCTAGGAGGGGCGCAGGGGGTTTTGGGATTTTTTAAATATGTTTTCTAAAGTTCCTCCTAGTGGTGAATAACTGCCCCAAGATCAGATTTTGCATGTCTCTTTCTGTTTTTTAAATAATATAAAATTAACTTACTAAATAATATTTTTGAGCACTGTGAACGAATGCGTTAGTTGATTTTTATTTTCTTACGACAAAAGTGCATGTTTTTAAAGGGCTTTAATTTGATGTATCACAAGCCTTATGTGTCCATTAAACATTTTTGACATGGGGTTGCTAGAAGGGGCTGCGGCGGTTTAAGGATTTTGTAAATAGGTTTTCTAAAGTTCCACTGATGGTGAATAACTGCCCCGAGATCAGATTTTGTATATCTGTTTCTGGTTTTTAAATATATAGGTGGTAAGTTTTTGAAACATCACCCTGTAGATGGTAATGTCTTAATTTTTATTTTAGATGTATTATAATCCATATGAAATTATTGAGTAAGAAATGTTTTAATGTTTAATGTTTACAATTTTCATGTTAACCAACTTTGGGAGGCGACATTACAAGGTCATGTGAATCTTATAAAGAGCGGACATCAAAATAAAGAAGAACTAAAAGTTCACCCCACAGTGTAAATTCAATATGGCTAATAATTTCAGAATACTGTAATTTGTATTTAAACTAATAACAATTAATTAAAAAGTTTTCTTTAAAAATGTATTTTGAGTTCTTATTGATTTATTAGTCTATGTTAAGATGAAGGATTTTGTAAAGATGGCCATATTTTATAAGTTTTCATCTATGTAATTTAATGTCTGTATATTTAATAGAAAGAGTGGTTGCATCTTCTTCTGAGTATGCACAGGTTTTCCTTGATGAACCAATTTCCAAATAAGAAAACTAGTGAAAAGATAGAATACTGTTTCGAGACTTCGGCACGTCCGGACAGAACACACGAATTAAAACTACGACTTTTTAACTCTCAAAATTGGTTTTCTTGTACCCAAAAACATATGAAACGATACCCCACACAGAATTTTCAAAATGTTGACCCAATATTTTCAAAATTTTGACCAAAAACGTGCCCCCGATGCGCTACGACTTTTTAACTGTCAAAATCGGGTTTCCCGCACCCAAAAACATATAAAACGATACCCCACACTGTATTTTCAAAATTTTGACCCAAAAACGTGACCCCGAAGCGCTACGACTTTCTAACTGTCAAAATCGGTTTTCCCGTACCCAAAAACATATAAAACGATACCCCACACTATATTTTCAAAATTGTTACCCAAAAACGTGACCACGACGCGCAACGACTCACACTAGAAAGCTCGAAAGCTTTTCAACTCTCCGCAATAAAATTACGAAGATTTTGGCACCACCAGAAGTTTTCTACGA
>JAGFPH010000463.1:200976-239241 GCA_018207615.1 Philaenus spumarius
GTCTGAGAGTGCTTATATCGTGAATACAGGAAAACAGACGCACAAAAAGTTACCGCATGATTTTAATACGTCTGCATTCTAATACGAGCCGAAGTAATTAATTTAGTTTTACCCCCACCAGAACACAAAGCCTCCTTGATATATGACAAACTTCTCACCGAGAAAGTTAACGCTTGCTTTTTTCAATTTCAGTTGGCTAGACAATCTTAAAATATTTGTTTTCCCTTCACCCGAAGAGGCGCTTCTGACGATTTTAAATTAAAATCATTGGTTTATTTGGACACAGCCCTCTACTAGACAATCTTAATATTTGTTGAAATCTATGTTGGCAAGACTGAATTACTTCCAGATTCCAAACTAGACAGCAGCACAGTAGTTTGTTCTGGCTATATAAGTAAGAAACGTATAGGGGCTGGGTGGTCGGGGGCGGAAGGAGGGCACTGGATAGGTCTCTCTCTTGAAATCCTAACCTCAAAACTTGACGATCTTAAGTAGACAATCTTAATATATTATTATTTTCCCTTCTCCCGAAGAGGCTCTTCTGACGATCTTAAATTGAAATCATTGGTTCATTTAGCCGACAGCCCTCTGCGAGACAATCTTAAACATCCACTGGTGTCTTTTAACGTAAACCTCTACATGGCAATCTTAAACTAAAATCATTGGTTTGTTTGGTTGGCAACAGCCCTCTACTAGACAATCTTAAAATATTTATTTTCCCTTCTACCGAAGAGGCGCTTCTGACGATTTTAAATTAAAATCATTGGTTTATTTGGACACAGCCCTCTACTAGACAATCTTAAAATATTTGTTGAAATCTACGTTGGCAAGACTGAATTACTTCCAGATTACAAACTAGACAGCAGCACAGTAGTTTTTTCTGCCTATATAAGTAAGAAACGTATAGGGGCTGGGTGGTCGGGGGCGGAAGGTGGGCACTGCATAGGTCTCTCTCTTGAAATCCTAACCTCAAAACTTGACGATCTTAAAATATTCCCTTCACTCGAAGAGTCTCTTCTGACGATCTTAAATTAAAATCATTGGTTTGTTTTGCCGACAGCCCTCTACTAGGCAATCTTAAAATATTTATTTTCCCTTCTCCCAAAGAGGCGCTTCTGACAATCTTAAATGAAAATCATTGGTTTATTTGGACACAGCCCTCTACTAGGCAATCTTAAAATATTTTATTTTCCCTTCACCCGAAGAGGCGCTTCTGACAATTTTAAATAAAAATCATTGGTTTATTTGGACACAGCCCTCTACTAGACAATCTTAAACATCCACTGGTGTCTTTTTTACACAGCCTCTACTTGGCAATCTTAATTTAAAATCATTGGTTTATTTAGCTGACAGCCCTCTACAAGACAATTTTAATGTTCCCCGTAGGAAAGATTAGTTTCTTTGGTTGATAATGTAATATATAAAGAAGAGAAGGAAAGATTAAGTTTGTTGGTTGATAATGTAATATAAAGAAGAGAAGGAAAGATTTGCTAATAAGAAGGTCCGTGAGGTGCTGCCCTCTACCGGAAAATAAAGGAACTAATTACAGTTATGTTGTGGCTAATAAGAAGGTCAGGGAGGTGCTGCCCTCTAGCGGAAAATAAAGGAACTAATTACAGTTATTTTGTGGCTAATAAGAAGGTCCGGGAGGTGCTGCCCTCTAGCGGAAAATAAAGGAACTAATTACAGTTATGTTGTGGCTAATAATGGGTCTACAATATTCAAAGGTGATCCAGGTGGTGCTGCTCTCTAGCGGAAAATAAAGAAACTATAAACATGAACTAAACACAGTAATGTTTTAGTTAATAATTAGGTCTACAATATTTTAAAGGCGGTCCAGGAGGTGCTGCTCTCTAACGGAAAATTAGGTAACTATATAAAATTAACTAAAGACAGTAATATTGTAGATAATACAGTACTTTTGTCTACAATATTTCAAGGAGATGCTGCTTTCTAGCGGAAAACTTACTAACCTTTAATATTGAATAGAAAAATATTAAAAGATGATCCAGGAGGTGCTGTTATCTTTAGGATAAATAAGGAAGTAACTATACAATTTTAATAAATGTATATTTCCTGTCAATGAGGTGCTGCAACCTATTAGAAAATGTTTTTAAGCTTTATAGTTTTTCACTTAAACGTCAAATTAATTACCTTTATTTAAATTTTGTTCACATTTAAAAAAACTATATTAGGCCTAAATTCTTCAAAAACTGTTAAGAGTTTTGTTATAGAAAATTGGTTTAGGGCGAAACACTTCTGAAAGTATATTCACGGTAGAAGCGTGTATTCCACCGAGTCTTCATTACACACTCCAGAGCAGGCACATTTCTGCATCTCAATGTAGGTACGCTAGTTATGATTAAACATGAAGTGTTTTATGTACGCTACCTATAAACTGAAGTGTTTTCCTTCTTGTTAACAATATTTTCTGCCAGTTAGATTAATGAAAACACTGCATATTATGGGAGCAACTTATACTGCAAGAAAATTGAACACCAGGTTCGAACCTATGTAACTGTAGCAGCCTGGGCGAGTACCTCCAACCTTACCGGCACTTTGCACGAGCTGTTGTATTATTCACCTAACCTAATGATGACACGAAACAGTGAAGGGGTAGTGGTTTCCAGAAAGACATTGCTTTGAAGGGCAAATAAATATGCTCAAATGTACGGAGATCTTTCAAGCATATTATTCTGGATAAAATGTTTCTATGTTCAAAAGTCCCTGGATTAAAGTTTTGCTATTAAATTGTGTACAATGGTTGGCCTAATAATGTTTGTAATTATGCTAGGCATTTGTGATTTTCAGTTGAAATTCCTTAATATCATTGGCTAATTCTTCACAAGACAGAAATGTTTTTAATATTTGCTAATATATTTTATATTTATGCAGAATTAAAAAATAATCTGCATAACAGGAATCTATCACCACATTCATGTAAACTATACTTTGAAACCAAAATACAGTTGCTGAGTGGTTACATAATAAATTTGCCCCAAAAAGTAATAAATCAACTGAAAGATGTTTTGGCACAGCCCCCTCACTTTACAAATGTTGCCGTGGTAACAGGGGATATCTTACCAAATTGAGTAGATTCTCTCTTTTTTCTGTCTCTTCTTTTTAACTGAAGACAATCTCAGACACCTCAAGCTATGGTTACACATTTACTTCAAGTTACAAAAACAACCTTATTACTAGGCCTACATCTTAGATATTATGTTTCTTTATTTTTACAAACAATTTGTTTTACAACAGAAAACACAAATACTTGCATCATTTATTATTTATGTTTATGCAATACTAGCCTAGGCCTAGGTTAGAGTAAATTTTAAAATACTTAACATCCACTTATTTAAAACCAAATATATTCCATACCATGTTTAGTGACTCTTCATTCACCAATATCTATCTATTGCCCTTGAATGATAATTTTAAACTCTCTTCTATTTTGTGTAATTTTCTCTTGGTGCTTGAATCCTGTTAAGCTTATTATTGATCAATAACAATATTTATAAATATTTACGTTACAAGAAGTGATGAAACTGCTTCTTTACAACATTCGAAGGGGGTGTTTGTATAATCCCCTGAGTGATGTACAGAAGCAGTTATCACGTGTAACGTACAATATTTTACAGGGTGTTCTATAACTTTGTACAATAAATAAGATCAACACGTCATTTTAACTAGTAGGTATAGCCTATTATTTTATTGTTAACCAAACATTGCACTAATATTATTAATCAAACATTGAAATTAGCAACTGAAACAAGAGTTTTACTTGGTATAAAATAATGTTAAATACACAGTTTTTGCATTTCCCAATCAGTTATTATAGAAAGAAGCGGTTTTTCGCATATGGTAGCGTAGGCCTACATTATAAGGGCTACAAATAAGCCAAATTTTATCAAAATCGTTAGAGCGGTTTTTTTATTAAAAAAATAATAACTGATTTTTTGGGGGTTTTGGCTAAAACGGGGGATGTTTTTAAAAAAATGTCAAAACTTTTTTCAATCTATACAGGCCTAATTGACAGGTTTGGTGCAAATTTGTTCAAAATCGATGGAATAGTTTTCTCTCTAGCTTTTTATACATACAGACAGAAATTTTGTAAAAACCACTTTTTTGAACCCAGGGGATCCCAAAGTGGATATTTCCACAAAAATCTCAACATTGATTTGTTTTGCGATCACTAAACTTTCTCTATACTATAAAGCAAAAGGATGTTCAGTTTTCCCGAATTTGAAAATTTTCCGGTAAATTTTTCTTTTTAGAAAACCTAATTCGGACTATTACGAACATTTTAAAACAAAAAATAGCCAAATTGGTCCAGCCGTTCTCAAGTGTTGCGCTTACCAACGAACATCATTTCATTTTTATTATTTAGATTATACATTTGAATCAACTGTTGTATCCGTTATTTTATTGGGTGCTATGGTAATGAATGTAAATACATTCAAATAACATGGCTGTGTTAGTTCATCAGTCTAGGCCTAACCTAATATTATTTTGTGTTTCATTTTATTTATATATTTTTCCTATATTTTAATAGATATTCTGCTATTCAGGGCGGAGACAAATCCAACACATCAAAGATTCTAAAAATTGGTTCAGCCGTTCTTGAGTTATAAGTGGTGTAACAAACCCGACTTTGTTTTATGTATATGTATAGATTAAAACATGTAACACAACATAAGTATTACTACAAAATATATTTTATCAATTAAAATGTGACACTTATGTTGTGCCTATAATTTACAGATAAGATATATTATCGCTCACTTCTATATGAATTGCAATTCATGTAGGGACATGAAAAACTGCATCAAGAATTAAAATAAACCAGTCTGTCAATTACACTGTCCCTATCAAAAATTCTACTTGAATTAACTAATATTTCGTACTAGTGGACCCTGCAATGCTTTGCTATTGCTTGAGTTAATTGTAAGGGTAGTTATTCCATTTCATTGCTTTGACTTAATTAATCGAATTGCAAATGGTTTTATGTAATTTAAGAATAATATTGGACAAATTTAAATGTATAGTTTGTAAGAAGTTAGTGCAATTTATTTGTATTGTTTAGGGGTGCTACCCCATTTAAACCCCTTAGTCTGTAGTAATTGTAATGTCTAAACACTCCTGGTAATGATAGACCTATGGATAAACTGTGAAATATTTAGTAAAATAGGTCGAATAGTTTTTGAGTCTATAGAGGACAAAGAAAAAAAGTAAACAAACATTAATTTTTATGTAGAAATATAGAGTAGCCTACATTAACATGTCTTGAATAATACGTAAAAACAGAAATAGGCGATATCAAACTTACAAATTTGTTTATGTAGACCACTATAACTGTGAACAGTGAACATATATATATATTTTAACTCTATGTAAAATGTATATTTTTGAAAATTCAATGTTTTATTTACATTGTTTTATCTTCAATTTGGTTCATCCTAAGCAACCGTACGCCCTTTACGTACAATTGCTAAACCATTAAGTATGTTATTTTACAATTAAATATGTCACACAACTCTACATTCATTTTATTCGTGTGAATGTAGGCCTAAATTAATTGACGACTTTGTGAGCATTTATATATACTATATTTACATTTTGTTGACTCACATTTTGAACTAAAATATTTGCTACAACATTCACATTTGAATAAACTGGCTAATTAAGAAATATTTTATTAATAGCTGACCCGACAGACGTTGTCTCGTCCAAATTTCAATACATTTGTTTGTGATTGATGTTTAATGAGTACTGTGGTGAATTTAAACAATAAGAAACACTGAAGCCCCGACCACAAGTTCGGTGAATAAACTACACAAATAAACTGAAACACATTTATTAATATAGTTATTCTAGTTCCCTGATGTACATTTCAGTAACCAAAAGTTACCATCATCGGAGGGATATAAATCTAAACTGATCTATTTATTCACCGAACTTGTGGTTAGGGCTTCAGTGTTTTTTATTGTTTGTGATCGTTTTGTGAATTTGTGATAAGTTGTTGGAAAATGAAAAAAAAACCTATTTCTGAGTGATCATTGCATCTATTAACGATTGTGAAAATGAATATTAAATTTGAGGAGGAGTACATTCAGAAGAACGCTGATTGAACATTTTACATGCGAGTTGAATTCTTTCGGCAGTACACCACAGAAATGCTTGAAATATGTGATGTGACTGACTTCCCTTCATACATTTTGTTTCAAAATGTAAGTTATAATTAAGTCAGAATTTCAAGTAAACAGTAAAAACAAATAAAAATGATTTAATTCAAGTGTTTTATTGCAATGCTTTATGGTACACAAAACTTTTTATTTTGTTGTATGGCGCATAAGAAAATAAAGCTCATGATTTTTGACATGGGAAACGGGTGGATATTTACAGTTACTACAAATCCATATGTTAAGACATTTTGTTCTAGATGTAAATCTTTTGTTTGCTTTTACCTCATCTAAAACACTAATAGTTCTGAAGGATAATTACCTGATTCTACATTAGCCAAATTGGTTCCAAATATAGCCTACGTATTTTGGTACATTGTAGGCCTAACCTAAAATTGTGTTCAGTTTTTAAACCCAATTAACTGTTTTATTTATAATTTGTAACAATAGCCTACGTTTGGATTGAATTATTATAATACAGTAAGCATTTTTCATTGATTTTTGTTTGTGTTTGCTTTTAGTTTGGTAATCCAAGCTAAAAAAGCTGTTTCTTTTGAAGAATAAATAAACTGACTATAAATTTGCTAAGTAAAGTTGCTTTGGTAATAAATGTAAACAAACATGTGTTGCTAAGCTTTTTGTCTAAACAGCTGATTTCGTAAGTTATGGTCTTCAGTTCATACAAAAAGGATGTTAAGTTTTTTCCAAATTTGAAACTTTTCCAGGAAACTTTTCAAAGTTTTTTTTTCATAAAAACCTAATTCGGACTATTACCAACATTTTAAAACAAAAAATAGCCAAGTTGGTCCAGCCGTTCTCATGTGATGCCCCTTACCAACTAACAGCATTTTATTTTTATTATATAGATTTCTAAATGGAAAACTAAGGAGCATAATAGACTCATTACTGTAAAGCCTAGGCTATCATTTTTGTATAAGATCCTAACTTGAATAACTCATATAAACCTAATTCTAAAACTATATCAACATTTAGACCTATTACTGGTAAAGGAAAAATACAACAATTTGTATTTATATGCAGTGATAACTGGGGACACTCTGCAACAGCAAGACAGATTTTTATGTGGCAAAAAATGTATTTGGATGTTTAGTGCACCACTGTTGAGCCATGTTTGTTTAACTTGCACTCATTACTAAATTTAAAAGAAAATTTGTTTACTTATAGTAGAAGAAGTAATACACAAGGTTATAGTAGGCTTAGTAGAAATAAAATACAGTAGTTTCATTTATGCAGACTATGTTAGGTTAAGCAAATCTCAGTAGAGTTATAAATCACTTGGCATAAAACTATTTAATAGATTATAGAATAGAAAAGTACTTTATTTTGACATGTATTCCATACAAACCAATGAAATTAATTTGACCATCTGTTGGGTTGGCAAAAACATTATTATTAGGAATTATACTATGGTCCATAATACGTATAGCACCATACATTGTATCATGAAGAGCTAGGCATCGTGCCAATGGATTTTTCGAATGGGGTGTATACACATACGTACATACATATACAATTTTTAATGACACCCCAAAACGTGTTCTGGGGACCATGATCGATGCTCGTTTACCTTAGGTCTCACCATAAGGGCCTTATCTTGCCAATGGAAATTTGCTATTAATGAATGAAACAAATGTATGAGAGCTTATTTTGAACTGTTTATTTCAGCTTATTTTTAAGTTATAAAAGCTTAATTGATTTAAATCAGGCCTACAACAGGGTGTTTGCATGCAGGGGCTCTGTCTTCACATAGCAGAGAGTTACATAAAACCCTTCCAATTTCCACATGAAATATTATTCACCAGTTATAAGTAAAACCCAACCACAGCATGAGAGATTGTGAAAAACAAAATAGTTCAACTACCAGATTTAAACAAACAAATTGTCACCTACCTTAGTTTGTGCATCCAGCCTCAGCCGATGTCAATGGCAGCATACATTTGAGTAGTAAATATTTTCCATCTACCATGTTAAAGTGTTTCATTTATGAATGTGACTGTGTTTTAAGTGATCTGACGATGACATTACAGATGTCGAAACCGGTTATCCAATAAACCATTACAAATATGGATTGTGACTGAGCGTAATAAGGTAATAACTTTTGTAATTACTATAAAATCCTGGAGGTTAGAAGTACTGAAATGTTTCATGAAGATGCTAGATTAACTAACCTTGGTTGGTGCAACCATGTCTTAATACACACTTTAGTGTAATAAAATATACCATTGTGTGTATTCATTAAAACATGGTGCTACTAACATATCATCAATGGACAAGCAATGTTATGAATGGAAGTGAAAATACTATGGAGGTTTGTTTTCTCATTACAATAAATGTCACAACATTTTAACATCAAAACAATGCGACATTAGTATAGTTTCAGATTGTTGTAAAATGTGTACTCTATGACAATATTCAGTTCAAGTCAAATAACAACAAATTGATAATGGTGGACAGTTAGTTTTTACGAATGTCGAGCACATGACATTTATTTCTCGTGACACTAAATTAAGTTTTCATTGATAGTTGCAGTGACACTAGGGCCCCCATATGTTTTTCCTTAAGCAAGAGAAGGTCAGGAGAAATTTTTGACCTCCAAGGAAAACTTTTAAAATTTGGGAACCCAATTCAACTGTTTAGGAGAAATATTAACCCACACAGCATTGAGTCTTTACTGTCAAAAAATACACAAAGCTACAACGTGCCTTGAACCTGCACCAAGTAGTGCCCCAGCAGCTCATGCTTGAACTGTTGTATAAAATTAAATAAGTATACGTAATATGAAACAGTACATAACTTTAAAAAATATTCTTGTTCATAACCACTTCTACTTAATATTGTCTTTTACATAATTCTATTAGAAGACAAATACCTGACACTAACTAATAATATACCGGTACCGTAATATATTATACTAGTAAGCTCCCGTGAAAAATCACAGGCTGACTAATTAGATACACATCAGAAATAAACAATTTAAAAAACAAACTATTTACAAACAATAAAAGGCCTACTTATCTAGGCCTACCTAAACATAACCCCAAACTATAATCTACACTGGGTTTGTTTAAGTATTATACAGATGATGGGTGAAATCAGATGTTAAACAAATAGGTAGGCCTATTTCTTCTTTAAATTTGTAGGGCCTATAAACAAATACATTGATGTTAAAAGGTTGTATTTATATATAATTTATAACCTCAAAGCAAATATTATAACGTATATTATAGTATTCATTAGTTCTATCACTCGTATTCAAAAAAATCAACTTCACAAGAAATTATAATGATTGAAGTTGTAAACATAACCTCAAACTATAATCTGCACTGGGTTTACAGATGATGGGTGAAATCAGCTGTTATATTATATGTTACTCATGTACGTACACATGTACGTAAGCTCGTACACTCGCTTTTATAGGAGTTGATTTTCTTTTCCCTGGGGCCCTTTTTCCTCAGGGTATGGGCCCCCATGCAGTGACATGCATCACACTAAAATTTATGACTTGTCATGTATAAAAACAAACCTCAAGAGAGATACCTACTTAAAAATATTAAGCTTTGATACGCCTTCAGTTTTCTAGCTTTACCTGAATTGCTTTAAATTTCAAATATTTTGTTACTCAAAATCCAACTACAATCATTGATAGTTTTATGAAATGTTTTTCAAAAATTTTAAATGATAATTTTCGCTACTCAGCCACTATCAAGTTTTTGTTGGTTAGATATTTTGGCTCCACTGTCATCAAAATACATATCACAAATTTAACACAAAAACTATACTAATAAACAAATCATAATCCACAAATGCTGAGCGATTAAAATAGTTTTAAAACAAAATCTCACTACTACAAGATATTGAATTAATCAACATACCTTTAATACTCTGTGGCCTCCAGTCTCCTTAATTCTTGGGATTATTACTGGATGGTTAGGTACATGAAAGAACAATATTGTTTCTTAGTTCTTTGAGAATTAAGACAATGTATTGTTTAAACTGAGAATTCCACAGCTGCAGATCAGCTTGTGTGTACGTATGGCAAGAATATACAGTTTTGATAACCCTCGCACAACAAAAATTAATAAAACTTGAACGAAAATACGATTTTGAAATCGACTCTGTATGAAGTTATTCTTACCTTCACAGTTTGTTTTGCGGGAAAGGTATAAAATACCTTTTCTTTTTTAATATCCCTGGATTTCCAAATCCTTACATTTTTTAGCATTATAATATTTCATTGAAAGTATTTCAATGGCATTTTATAAACTTTCATTTTTTGTTTCATTTCATTTACTGTTTTCACTCTGGTTGATTGTAAAATTTCATATATTTATGTTATTTCAATATACTTAAAACTATACAAATACACATTTTAGGCCTACATTTGAACAATAACAAAATTATAAACTATTAACAATACAACAATGAATAGGCCTAAATATTTACATTATAATAACAAAAGTACAACAGGCAAATATTAAATCATGTATGCCTATCATAATAAGCTGACTGTAAAACATAAAACAATAAAATGTCTCCGGCATAAAGTTGTAAAAGTTGAGCATTTCTTGCTCATATACGGTACTTACTAATAACTGTCACTGCATACTGTACAAGATACCAAGTGATGCTACTAGAAGAAATCTCTGTTATGACAGTGTGCTAGTTTGTTCACTTTATTGCTGTCGTGAAGCAAGATTGCGCTAATTTAAATAATACAGTACTCCATAAATTAGGCTGTTTAGGACATTAAATATAAATGGATGTTTCCATCTCTAGGTTGGTCTGTGTTATTAACTATTATAGGCTATATTTTTATGTTTATAATTTGAACTGTATACACAAAAACATTTTTACAATTAATTTCATGAGTATTGTCCAAGTAAAAGTCAAGCTGGAAATAGTTGATGTTCTAGGCTAGGCCTAACTAATCTCTGAAAAGAGTTATAATAAATAAAAAGCATTCAAACAATACACCCTGTCAACTTTAACAACATTTATTTTGCCAAACAATCATTCAAAAAAGGTAGATTTCATATTCTAATAAGTTTAGAGCTGTAATTAGCAATTTCCTCATAAACAATCCATTGTACAAGATGTCTTAATTTTATAGGCTTAAATAGGTTATGTTTATATAAAACGGAAATTATTATTACAGATGAGCTTTGAAGATTTCAAGAATTATGACAAATCAGTGTAGAAAATTATTCTGAACACAAACTGGATGAAGATAAGGCCCCCTTTCCCTTATCTTGTCACATATTTATTGACTTAATACATAAATTTGTGTAAGCCTATAATTGTGTTAAAGTTTTCAATTCTATGGGCCTAGTTTGTGAATAATTTTATTATTTTTCTAGCAAAAATTAAGTACAGTATCTTAAATTATCATAGAGGTTCACAGTTGTAAACATAAACACGTACAACTTTAAGTCAAGTACCGTAATCCAATTATTAGCCTACACATACTAGTTAAGATAATAATTAGCCTAGGCTATTTTAATAAGTTAATATCAATCAAATATTTAATTCAAAACTAAAATTAATATATACTGTAGGCATATTTACCTAGAAAATATTTATTTCTAAGATTGTAAATAGAGAAAAGTGTATCTTATTTTTTGCAAAATAGCTAATACTTACCCTGATCAAATTATTAATTTCTTATAGCACATTTTGTATGCAATGTTCTAGGCTAATGTTGAAAGTTTGGTATTACAATATTATGTTTGTCTGGTTTCTAAAAGTAATACCACCAGTTTTAGCTCATTAAACTCTTCCGTTTATTTCTTATTATTTTTTCGTAAGTTGAATAATAAGTCAGTAAACTTCAAAAGTATTAAGAATCAAATGTATATTTAGCCATTTTAAAATTATTAACGAGTTGACGCCTTTGTTGGAAAAGAACAAAAATGCCATCTGAATCTCTTATGCACTGTTGTTGCCTGTGCGATCCATTTATTTATATTTTATATCACGGTATGTAGTGACACATTAATTATTATCATTAGTTCTGTATTAACGAGACATTTTATTCCAGAAAAGTAAAAGAGTTAGTAAGTTACATTCTAATTAATTTTTACAAGTTACAGGAGTTTTCTACAAATATTAAAAACAAACTAATTTATTTCAAAATATAGGCCTATACACATTATATAGTTGTATATATTGTAAGGTTTTTGATGAAATTATAAAATTGTATGTACATGGAAATAGGCTCGTTTCTGTACCTACCAAATACTGTATTTATTTTATCACTTTTCTAAGGTATATTTTGTAATAGTCTTCTATAATTTATAATACGAATGTATGATAGTATATTACTACGAGACGATGCAATTCGTTTATCAAGTATGTTATGATGGATTAGGATTAATAACAAAATAAGAGCTGTCAGCTAGCAGCTGGTTACACTGGTTTCTTTCAACATTGAATTTGTTTACATTTTTACCTTAAAAACTACACTAATATTTTGAATTTTATTTAAATGTTACTAAAATAACACAATGTCTGTTTTTACTTAATTTAGTTTTAGTAAAATTTGAGAAAATGCTGTTTATTTTATCAGTATTGTAAATATTTATGGAGAAATAAATGTTATGATTATTTAGACCTATAGCCTAAATATTACAATAATTTTGTCTTATTTTACTTTACGCTGGAATGACGAATTTTAAATAAGTTATATGGTTAATATATTATATTGAAAGTTCTAGCTTAATTCATATACATTTCAAAGCTGTAATATTTAATGCTGGCTTTGAATAAATGTAGGCTATAGGTAATTTTAAAGGTTGATCCCATCATGTTAGGTTAGGTTAGGTAGATAATAATTCAGTACCGGTATAATAAAGATCAGCTTAATTTTGTTTGAAGCAGACACATAAATATTTGTGTCTTGACTTGAAACAGTAAAACACTCGCTGAATGAAACAAGTTACTTGGGTAACAGTTTTGCTAGTAATTTTTGAAGTTAATAATATAAGTAAACCAATATTATAGATAATGTAGGCCTATTAAATCTATTACTTGCCTTAGCAATCTTTAAAATTGTCAATATCGTAGCTGTTTCGTCTTTTTATCAGGAATCATAAGAACTTAAAACATTTTTAACATTACACTGATTAAAAACATAGTGTATAAAAACACATTTAGGCCTAACAAATAAATAAAACACATTTAGAACTGTTAATGTCACGGTGTGCGACCGTCCACTCTTGTGCTTTTTATCCAACTCTTATATATTATATGAGCTTTTCCAATTATATTATAGGCCTCTAGGCTTAGTTGTCAAATTCATGATGCTTTATGAAAAAACGGGTAACTGTGTGGGAGTAGTTGTAAATACAATAAAAACAAGAAATTTTGGGTGCATTCCTACAGTAAAAAGAGAAGCTGACATTACAGTAGTAGCACCTGTACGTATGTAACGTTCAATTGCACATCAATTTTGACAATTTAATTGAAAATGACATTCAAAACAGAGATATCATTTTGATTAATGCATTACTCCAAAAAACGATGCATCTGGTTTAAATTCTAAAAAACATGCACAAAATCTAATAAGCCTACACTGTAATGACCTACTAGTATATGTGATTGTATTGTTTACAAATTATAATAATTTGTTTTGCTAAACTTTTTAATTATGTGTAGTGCAGATTCTGTAGTTTGTATTAGCCTACCAATTAATTATTACTAAAAAACAATCAGTAATCTTTGAAAAATACACAACTTAAAACCAATTTTAACTATTGAAAAGTCCAAGTAAAATAGCTCCAACACACCAGGTTACATCCACTGCACCTGTGTTAAGGACAGATATTTTCCTTCCTAGCTTTTGCTTCTGAACAAGGGAATATAGATTCAGTTAGACATTAACTTATCCACATTAACAGAACTCATCAAATAAGGACAAGGTAGATGGTCAAGTTCTTATTCTATTTTTGTAAACTTTTTCCCTTAATAAGAGGTCTATTGTCAAGAGCGCACTTATGATATTTTCTAGAGGGGGGCTAGACCGGGATATGGGGATTAAGGAGTACCCTCCCCTCCTTTGACAAAAGTAGTCCATGGATATTTTTGATCTAAAACAGAAAACTTTAAAATTTGGGAAGTTCAGGTGAAATATTAACGCAAACAGCATTGACCTGTACCTTTACACTGTCAATGAATACACAAAGCTAGAGGCCGCACCAAGTAGTGAACCCAGCAGCTCATGCTTGAACTCTTGTAAAAAATAAAATAAGTAGTATAAGTATGTAAAATTAAACGTGATAGGATTAGTTCCACGTTCACCGTGCAGTACAGGTCTTACGGGAGGTAGTCATGCTACTACCACTACTGGAAACTCATGCGGTTGCACTTTTTTGTCATGCGGGTTGCGTCAACTCTCCGAGCATTGCGTGTTAGTATATGTTTTTTTTTAAGGTTAGTATCACTGAGACTGCCGTTTGGATAACATGGCATATGGGCGCTCCGTACTGCATGGTGAACGTGAAATCGAGTGTAGATAGGTTTAGTTATATTCACTTAGAGTTAGTATATTTGATGTGAAGGTATTGAGTTAGGCGGAAGCGTGTGGACCGAAAATGTAAACTTGTTTACATCAAGGAGTAAACTCTGGTGGCTTCTGCAGATTGCATGGATTTAACTTTACCTAACTGAAAAAAAAGCTTTGAACAAAAATAGCGCAGAGGAAATTTTGACAGAATTAGGTTTTTGCGTTTAAATTTTACTGACAAACCATACAGGACTTAAAAAATACACAAATTTATGTTTACTAAAAAATTGTTTCTTTACAAATATTTTTTTAAACAACTATTTACACAATTACATCAAAACAAAACATTTTCTATGTTCTTTCTTCCATCTGTCATCCTAAACAACTTATCTAAATGTTTTCGACAATTTATTTTGAATAGTTGAACAAAGTATCTGTATAGGCTAGTAGGTTAAAAATACATTTCATTTACCATTACATAAATCATTAATTGTACAATGTAATATTAACAAAGTTTACAGTATTAAGAACAACATTTAAAACTATTTAATTTATGCTATGACAAACATACACTGGGTTTCTCTCTAATTTATTTCAAATGTCTGTAATTATATTTTGTTACTATTATTTATAATACAAAAACAGTAAATTATAATTTCTTTCACAAAATGATTTCTACTACCAGTGAATTCTTTGGTTCGTTATTTACTCAGGTAGTATTTCGTTTAAAGGGACTGACTTGAATATAGCATTTCCGAACTGGATCATAAAGGCTTCGGCGGTCTCTTCAATGATGGGCTTGATGATCTCCCAAACTTGGCGACGGTTTTGGTTGATAAAGTTGGCCGCTGACTCAGCTGGAAAACAAAAATATTGCAATGTTGTAATGTAACCATGTTTTGTAAACTGTCTTTACTTAGTAAATTAAAACGGTTTAAGCTAATTTTATTTATTTGCTACCAAAGAGCAGCACCTTCTGGTCAGCCTTAGAAACTAAAAGTGTAGTTACTCCATTCGCTACCAGTAGCAGCACCTCCTGGATCTTCTATATTGCTAATCTTGCCTTCTCTTCTCTATACAGAGAATCCATTTTAACTAGGCCATCATTGGATCTCCATAAGTAAGACAAGATGTAGAACAAAATTTACTTAAATGGGGGACTCCTTCTTTTTAGTGACCATTAAAAATATGGATTTGAAATTTCAAAAATTTGCCACCATTTTCCAATATGGTGGACAATTTAGAATTTCTTTTGTATTTTATGAGGATTTCTGATTTTACAAGTTATTTTAAGACTTTTTTGTTCTTGGTGTTTTTTTTTATACAACTAACCGTTTAAAAGTTAGAAGGGTATACAAATTTAAACACCTAACCAAGCGAGCGAAAGATATTAATTATATTTGGAAACGTTGTGAACCAATGCAAACGCTCTTAACACTAGTAAAACATTGTTTAGACAAAATATATAATATAACTTTTAAATAAAAGGAGTGACAGTATAGACATAACATTGGTATTTTTGTATGGAAACGTTTTGAACCAATGAAAACGCTTTTAACACTAACAAAACATTGTTTAGACAAACAAAAAACTTTTTAAAACCATATTAGAGAAGAATTAAGTGACAAAACTACAAACTTATCACACATGAAAAATGAAGTTGATAAAAGATGTTTAATAACAGCTGATTCACAATCCAGAATTCAGTAAAATCCAAAATCATCATAAAACTGGGTGTTCCATAAAAATATTCGAAAGTTGGCCGCCATTTTAGAATATAAAAACATTAAAAACAGCACTTTAAAATAAAAAACTTGTAACCTAATAAACAGAGGGCTTTTGTTAAACAACAATTTGAACAATGAGAATTAACAGCTGATATTGAACAGTTGGATTATGGTTTTAAAAATGAATAAAATGTGTATTTGTTGATTTAAAAAAGTTATTTGTCTAAAAAAATACTTTATTAGTGTTAAGAGCGTTTCCATTGGTTCAAAACGTTTCCATACCAAAATATCAACCGCTCAGTTTGTTTTCAAAGCTTTATAGGCCTCTAACTTTTAAACGGTTAGTCTTATAAAAAGAAAAAGAAAGAAACATCTAGAACCAAAACTTCTTAAAATAACTTATAAAACCCGAAATCATCTTACTATATAGGGTGTCCAATAAGAAATTCGAATGTTGTCCGCCATATTGGAAAATGGAGGCAAATTTTTGATTCCCCCTTTCAAAGTTTGCTGTACATCTTGTACTTTCGGAGATAAATGGTGGCCCAGTTAAAATGGACACCCTGTAAATTAAGAGCAAAAGGAACTATGTATTTCCTACGGGGGAATTAAGATTGTCAGCCATAGGTTATGTTTCAGGAGATATGTTGACAAAGATATATAAATGTTTGTTTTGGATACAGCTTAACCTAACAGTTCGTAGTCTGGTTTATTAGGGTTTCTAATCTAAAAAGGTTGAACTGAACTTTTATTAAATAACAGATGTTTCCATCTGTTTCAGTTGCAATTTGACATAATTTATTCCGAGCATGCAACAAGCGAGGTTGTGCAACAATGAAGAGGTGTCCCATCACACTTGGACACACTCAGTCACAGCCCTTGAGGCGGCCCACGTCCGCGGTTCAAACTCGCAAAAGGAGTTATTCGACTGCGAGAGGAACAAAACATCTCGTGGAGGCTGGGTCCAAACAAATTATACCAATATATTTCGTTCAGGCAGGCAGCCTTTGTTAATAGACCAATTTCCCAAATAGTTGATTGAAACCCTAAAACATGTAAACTTAATTTTGTAAATTCGCTCAACTCGCGTCAGCGGTCCAACTGCATGATCAAATGATTTTAAAGTACTGTAGGTTGCGTTTCACTTGACCAGTTTGTTATTACATTTTTTCAATCTATATATTAATTTGAAAAGGTTTTTTGTAATCCGAGTGAGATCTCGAGTTCTATTGGGCCGATTGATATGAGATTTGTGTTAAATGAAAGGTAATTAGCTCTATATTTGCCCATTTTACTTGGATTTTAGTAATTACATCACTAAATTTTCAAAAAACGGAAATTAAAATCTCTTATGGCAATTTAACATGGGAAAATTGTTTAAGCCTATTCCAAGTGAGATCTCGAGTTCTATTGGTCCGATTGACATGCGGTTTGTGTTAAATGAAAGGTAATTAACTCTATATGTGCCCATTTTACTTGGATTTTAGTAATTACAGCACTAAATTTTCTAAAAACGGAAATTAAAATCTCTTATGGCAATTTAACATGGGGAAAATTTTTAGGCCTATTCCAAGTGAGATCTCGAGTTCTATTGGACCGACTGACATGCAGTTTGTGTTACATGAAAGGTAATTAACTCTATATTTGCCCATTTTACTTAAAATTTTACTATTCCATCATTTAATATTTTTAAAATGTAATTTAAAATATTTTCTATTCAATAACATTGTATTTACTGATCAATTGATTATAACAGCATATGTTTTATTATCATATGAAGTTCTATTGGACATAAAAATATATAATAGCACAGATCAGCTGATTATAACAGCACATGTTTTATTATCATGACATGGTTAGTTTATGTTGTAATTTACTTTATTGAAGTAGGTTATGTTTAATTTTGCTGTTGCTTAATTATGTTTTTCTGTTTATAGTTCAATAGTTATGGAGGTGAACGGATAATTAGTGATGATGAAATTGTCTTTTTAGTAAATTTAATAAATCAATTTAAATAAATTTAATAAATCAATCAATGATGAAATTGTCTTTTTAGTAAATTTAATAAATCAATCTCTTATTAAATCAAGCAACTAGGCCTACATTAATTGCAAAAACTTCGCACAGGTTAGCTAGGGTTCCAACAGGGAGTTGGGGAGTGGGGGGTTGGCGTGCGGAGCACGCAGGGGTCTCCCCTAGTACTTTTCTAAAAACGAAAACAAAATGTAAGTTTTTCATGATCTAGAAATAAGAAAGTTGACAATGTATTTGCAGATACGTGAAAACCAGTTTCAATGACTTCAATACATATGGGATGAATTTAATGAATGATTTACCAGAAGAAAGTAAATAACCAACTCGTCCATTGTGTTTTAGTGTCTTGTTTAAACAAGCTACCAGTTACCTACGAGGTCTGTCTAAAACGTTCGGTGAATGGTATGATAAAAACAGAAAAACATCTTGCTTTTTGATCATCTGTTAGGATGTGCGGCACAAATCGTGAACAAATTTTGCGTTTGCCCAATTTTTTATGGACGATGGCCCCCACTGTGTCTTTCCTAATACCCACTTCTTCTGCTATTAATCGCAGAGTCGATCGCCGATCTTTTGTTAGCATCGCTCGTATACATGTTCAATGTTTTCCAGCATCGTGCTTACGGATGGTCGTCCCAAACGCAGTTCGTCCTCCATTGATTCTTTGCCAGCGCGAAAGTGTGCAAACCAATCGTACACACATTTCCTACTCACAGCATCCTGCCCGTACACTTGCACCAAACATCTCATGGGCTGCTGTCGCTGTTTTACCCAATTTGAAGCAGTACTTAATGTTGTGTCGTTGCTCCATGGCTTTTTGACGCACACTACTCGGAACACTCTGTCGCAATGACTGTAAAAGTACTGCAATAGAAGCCTCGCGAAGATGGCAGGTCCAGACATGTTCATGCCTGCGTACGCATGCACTCGTGCTGTTTCAAGAGTTGAACACCGATATATTAGACCATTCACTGAACATTTTAGACAGACCTCTTATATTACTGTCATCATACACAATAGTTACCTAAAGCTGCCGTATTCTTGTCCTTGTTGAAGAATTGCACCGCCTGGTCCCCAACGTTTATTTTCGATCTGACGTTCGTTATCTGAACATACTGGTTTCCCTTCTTGTTGGTCACTAATTTACCGCTTCCTTGGACGTCGGCCTTCACATCAGCTGGAACATATCATTTATTTAGTTTACAAAAGGCAAACGTAATTCATATCTAGGAACTTGGCAGTCACAGTGTACATAATAATATGTTAATGCCAAAGTGGTTTGCTCACGGTTATAAATGACCGCTAATCACTTTGTACAATTACTACAACAGCTAGTAAATTAATGAATAGTGATCAATATGTCCAGTCATAATGAATTGGTCACGTACAAGGTTTACCTCTTAAAAAATTATCACTTTGTCTGGATATTAAGCATAATAGCTAGTATTAGTTGATTGATTTTGGAAAATAATTACTTCTTTAGCCAAATGGATAGATAAAGTGACTAATACAGTCTCATTCATACTTTGACTAATTTAGATTGTATACATAGTGGCTAGATTTTATTCATAGTGACTAGATTCAATACTTCTTTAGCCAAGTGGATATTATACATGTTAGATAGATAAAGTGACTAATACAGTCTCATTAATACTTTTACTAATTTTACTGGACTACACCAAATACAACATAAGCACTCAACTTGCAGAGCCAATAAATAAAGTTAAGGATAATCCAGTCACAGTTGCCCAAATAGCTTTGGAAACTATCAACAGCTTGAACCCCCCAAACGATTGGTTGCAAATTTATACTGACGGTTCAAAAATTAAAGGCGAAACCGGAGCAGGAATATTCTGCGAGCATTTTTCCCACTACTTTGCGCTGGGCCCGGGATCTACCGTGTTCGAAGCGGAACTATTCGCAATCAATGAGGCATTATTATTATCTAATAATGAGGCCATGGATGAATAACAACACTGTGATTTTAGTCGATTCCAAGTCAGCGTTCGTTGCAAGCAATTGCTGAAAATACACCAACAAGTTCTCTGACTGAATCAATCCAGAAGAAGTATAAAATAGTCAAGCATATTACCAAGAAAATAGTCCTACAGTGGATCCCATCACATGTGGGCATTCAAGGCAATGAGCGGGCAGACGAGTTGGCCAAACGAGGAACTCACATAATACAGAAACCAAGAAGAGTACTCACCCTGGAAGCAAGGATCGGCGGACTGAAACGAACATCTCATCTTGAGTTCACCAATAAAGTCAAAGAGGACATAAGGAACAAGTCCTATGAAGAGGTATCCGACTTGTATGATAAGGTCAGGGACTTACAGAGTAGGACATCTGTCGCGATTTTCCAACTTACAACTGGACATGATTGCCTGAATGAACACCTAAAGAAGATAAAGATTTTGGATTATGACAACTGCACATTGTGTGAAGGCCCGGACACTATCATGAACAAGGACTATCTCTTGGTCTGCAGAGAGCTGGATGAAGAGAAGTAGAGGAGAAAAGACTTCCCTGGTCTCTACTGGGAAGCAAGATCGAAGATGGCGTGAGCCAGCAAAGGCCATTGGACAACAACAACTTTTACTAATTTAGATTTTATTCATAATGTGTAGATTCATTACTTTTTAAGTTTTTGTTTTCTTTTTTTGAAAATGCTCTTTTTGGCCTTATAATACGTCCATGTTTTAGTGTTGTATTTTATGTGATAATATTTCTGTAAATAGGCCCATAAGTTGTTACAACTTTTGTTTAGAATACCTCAGTAATAAAACTAGATTTATCTTTTGATTACTGCTTCTATCATCCTTTAGTTAGTAAAGACAGCTTCTATACAGGATAATTTCGTCAAGTACCCGTCAATTTAGTCACCTTGCAATATTGCGTTTGAGTTATAAAAGACTATTTTACGTTAAATAATTGTTCAGTAGTTACTGTTTAAGTCTCAACTTACTGAAATTGCCCTTGAAGGTGCCTCGGCCTTTGAGAGGAACAATGAGGATTCTACCGTCAACATCGTAGTCTGCAGATACCGAGATATAAGGAAGTGTGACAGAAACCTCTGCAGCGAGTTTATCCAGATTAATCCTGCATCAAACAATTACCTTAAAGTTTCAAAATGTAAATCAGTCAGTAAATGCACAGTAGGTGATCGTACGCCACACCAACTACCCTTAAAATTAAATAGTAAACTACTTACTTTTTCTATATTCTCAAAAAATACTCAACTAATTTCACTAAAATTTCATAATTTACACATATTAGTACCAGGATTTTTTTAGAGAATATGATCACTACAAACAAATAGATTTAAGAAATGTAGCTACCCCTATACAATAAAATAAATTGCACTAAATTCTTACAAACTATAAAACTAAAATTATTTAATATTAATCTTAATTGATATAAAAAACATTTGCAATTCAATTTGTTAAGTCAAAAGGATGAAATGGTATAACTACTTTTAAAATCAAATCAAGCAATAGTGAAGCATTGCTGGGTCCACTAGTTATTATAAGCATATGTATACTAAATAAATAATAATAAAACTAAACTTTAAATGTTTTTAAATGCTTTATTGCTACCTGTTCGTTTTTTGCCTTATTAGTGTAAGCTAAACAATGAAAAGCTGAAAGAAAGACAACATAATATAGGCCTATATTGTTCGAAAGAAAATATACATAAGGCTCAGCCAAAATAGAGAAATCGAACCACTCCAAACCAAATACATAAATATATATAAATATTACAAGGAACCCTGGAAATTTCAAATACAATAGAGCGTCGAAAATCCGAACTAATTGGGACCGAGGGGGTTCGGATTATCAATTTGTTCGGATTTTTGAAAACAACCAAGAAAATGTCATTTAGGCTAAAATAAATGCCCTTTAATCGATTAAAGTGGTTAAACAGTACAAGCAGTAATGTAATTACAATACAGTATGTAAGACTACTTACATATTATGATTTAGAAGAACCTGCACATACACAGTAGGGCCAACATGATTACACTTGTAACTCTCAATTACAGTACAGTACATAATTAAAAGTTCACTTGTACATTGTAGTAAAAACGATAAACAAAAATAAAAAAATGTACTGTATATGTATGTATACACACTGTTATAATGCTTACACAAAGAGAAATAAATGAACTTTCTGTATGTTTACGCTGTTTATTTACTGCTAGCACTCAAGCAGCTTATTAGCATGACAGTGAAAATCTGACAGCCAGTCTGTTGTGAGGGCGTGTGAGAGCAGGTATTAAGAAGTGTTTAAAAAGAGATAATAATGTCAATCTGCGATGAAGATTTTTGTGAAATTTTTAACGACGCAATAATTGGAATTTGCAAAAACGAAAACAAAATTTTTGCAAGGGCTGCCTCAGAACGCGTTCGGATTTTTGACGTTTCGGATTATTGACGTTCGGATTTTTGACGTTTCGGATTATTGACGTTCGGATTATCGACGCTCTACTGTATATTTACAACAAATAATCACACCAACGCACAACAGATGAGAGGGCTAGAAAAGTAGAAATCACCTTTAGGCTATATCAAGATGTGTACCAATTGAAATATTTCTCCTTTCAAGCAAAAACACACTACAGTATGACGGTTATCCAGCATGACTAAACACAACGGTAATCATTTAATAAGTAGAGAAGAATGAAAGAAAATTAATGAGGAAGATTGGAGGACCAAATAGGAAATCAACTGCAGCTTAGGAGCAACAAAGAACTGTACGAATTTGAATCAATTAGAAAAACTTTTACGAAATCATAAAGTGTACCAACAATGACAGAAGTCTAAATTGTAACACTTCAGGAAGAAAGGAAATTATGTTAGTTTATTTTACAACTTACTGTTGTTTACAGTCGTTTTTCTGATAGTTTACGCAGTTTCGCCTGTTTGTCAGTCATTATCAAACGTAATTTAAAACTGTTATTTTGCTCTTGGTGAACGAAATGAAACATTTACAGCATCAAATTCACATCACACAAAACATAATATTTAGAAGGTTACACACGCTGTTTTCGTACGCACGCGTATCAGCGTTCGTTTCTAGATCAATGCTGGTTTTATATTTTCAGTCTTGTGGGTTAGGTATCCTGGATGGTATTTGATTCGAATATTTTTTGTTTAGTAAAGAGGTTGGATCTGCTTTTGTGGGTTTGTATATTTGCTATTCCAGCAAATACATACACCAAACTGGAAGATCCTTTAAAACAAGATTTAAAGAGCACATCCCAAAGATAAGAATTTTAGCAACAAAAATAAAATGCAAAATTTGCAGAACACTTAATATAAACAGGCCATAGTTACACCAATAGTAAAAAGCTTTACATAAGGTCTTATGGTTATTCATCCATTTACCAATACGTAAACACACATTTATAACTTTCTTGTCTGTCTGTTTGTTCGGCAGGGCTAATCTCCTGAATGGCTGAACTCATTTTGACGAAATTTTCATTAACATTTGGAGGATTTTCAGAGAATATTTTAGGCTACTTTTTATTCCGGAAATATTTAAAATTCTTGTTTAAAAAAAATGTAAAAATTATAGACAAAATTAGGGATTTTGTGGTTAAAGTTTGGGGATATTGCGTGTCTATTTCGATCTATTATGTGTAGGTCACAGCTACCCCCACCACCCAACTTAGATCCAAGTGCCTCTGACCTAATCAATCATCATTTCCGTAAAAATTACTATAAAAAAAAAACTATAAAAAAATTACTATACAAAAAAACATTACTATAAAAAAAAATACTATACAAAAATTACTATAAAAAAATTACTATATAAAAAAAACATTACTATAAAAAAATTACTATAAAAAAACTATAAAAAAAATACTATTAAAAAAAATTACTATAAAAAAACATTACTATAAAAAAAAATTGCTATAAAAAAATTACTATTTAAAAAAATTACTATAAAAAAATTACTATATAAAAAAAATTACAATAAAAAAAATTACTATTAAAAAAAATTACTATAAAAAAAATTACTATAAAAAAAATTACTATAAAATGATGAAAAAATTAGGGATTTTGTGATTTCAATTACCATATGTCACCACAGGGTTTACATAAAACATGATTATAAGTTGACAACTTACTTGAGCCTATTGACAACGAAGGAACTAGGACCGTAAGCTCTGATATCTGTTATCTTCGCCTTTACCTGAAGATTGTCCAAATTTCTGTCTACTTCTAGGGCAGGTATGTAGAGAGGCTCGATGGGCGGGATCTTCATCTGCGGTATACCTGTGTGCATTTAAAGTACATATTTACATTGAGTACGTAGAGAAAATGGTGTTTATCTCTATTTAGAGTTTTCTTCCTTTCATTTTCGGTCAGTCTGACTGTCAGAGTCAATTATCAAAGTAAATATGTATTATACAGAGGTACTGAAAAGTCCGGGGACAACCCTGTAAATGTTTTGTGGGTGGGTAGAGAAAAGCCAAATTAATAAAACGTTTATAAGGCGTACAATTGTACTTTTTATGTTTGGGGCATCTTTGCGCTCATATATTCAAAACTGAAATTTTTTGAGGTTCTCAAATTTGTTTAATATATCCCCATATCGTGTGCCCCCTTATTTTAAAAGTATTCATAAAAAATGACCACCATTTTCAGTAGGGTTAAGATAGAGACTTCTAGTTTAGTTTGTTGGTTTTCTTTAATCAATAGGTCTACCTTTAAAATGCAAGCTCACATGATAGGGGTCTACATTTAAAAAATTTTAGCAACCCACAAAGTTTTAAATTTTGGTTATGGTGGCAAAGTTTAATATACATTAAAAAGTATATTTTTATGCCTTATAAACATTTTATGAATTTGGCTTTTCCCTACCCACTCACTAAAGAGTTACAAGGGTGTCTAAGGACTTTTCAGGACCCTTGTAAGTTTGGAAGGGCTTTCTTTACAGCATATTAAAGAATACTGTACTTTGTAGTAAGCAAGATATTTAAAATACAGTTAATAATCTCATTCCCACTCTATTTTCTAAATTTCGGCAGCTAAAATTTTGGTAAAACAGTGGTGAGCCGTATGTACTTAAGAGAAATACTATAGTAGATCTAAAAATTAGTGAAAAGTTATTTTCCATTTAAAATTCAGAGTGCTTTCCACTTTGACAATGTTTTGGATATAGTACTTAAGGTTTTTTCCTTCAAAAATTGCTTTTTAAATGCAATATTGATGTTTACTGTATTTATTATGCAATAATTACAACTATTAATCCTATACTCTATACGAGCAATGTCGGTTTGTTCGCGTAATCTCGAGATCCAGCGGAAGGATTTTGCTGAAAGTTTGGGATTAGAGGCTTTTGGGTCTAAAAAATCGATTGGTAAAAACCACTACCTCAGGAAAACTCGTATTTTTCTAAACAACTCATTTGAAAATTGAAAATTTTTAACATTGGGCTTATGGAGTTTAAAATCATTACATATGTTTATTGACTATAATAATAACAGTAATCAGCTGTTTCCTATAATATTTTCATTAACAGCTGATTTCAAGCTTAAAACAATTTTATGTATTTCTAACATTTAAGATAGGTTTTTGTGGAGAACGACATCTGTTGAAGTATTTTTATTACTATAATGTAGCAGATATTATATTCTAATAAAATGTAAAACTAATTGCACTCATGTTTTTTTTAAAAATAATTTAGGCCTAAATAAACAGTTCATATGCACGTAAGATTGAAAAATATTCATATTTATTCAGTATATGATTCGTATTTACATACATTTTCCTAAAAAAAACAATTTAACAACAACAAAAAACACTGAGCGATGCTCGGTCGCCCAGGTACTAAAAACTAAAGGAATCAATTTCTTTAGAGAAAGTAAAAAATATGTTTATAGTTGGAACATATTGTTAAAACTAAAGTAACATGAATGGCCAGCTTTATGTTTGTAGGACCACTTATAATGAAATATTCTATTGATTGATATATTTAAACACTTAATGAACTATCATTTTACGTTACTACATCTGAAAGAAAAGTAACTAAAATGTGTAATTTTTAAATAAACTAAGGTTCTAGCAACCTGCTTTCAAAATGCATCAAAACTGAAACGGTACACATATTGTTTAACTAACGTAAAATAATGTAATTTCTTAGCCTAGTCGATGAAATTTTTTTCCTTTGAAACAATGATCCAATTTTATTTAAACCACTGAAAAAATTAATTCTTAAGTAGTGTGGTGTGTTGTTTTGTTTTTGACTAAAACAATTTGTAGAGGATTATTGAAAAACTCGTGGGGAAAAAAATTCTTAAAACTCAAGTTTTTAAGTCTTAATTACTAAATTTACCCTTTTACTGGGCGAGTTTTAGACCACTCGGAACGGCTAGCAGGGTTATTATTAGGGGAAGCACTTATTAGGATACTGTAGAGGAGGAATGCGACAATACATTTCAAACTCATTTTCGTTAAGTATCCTTCAAGTCAACGATAAAAAACAGTATCCATCGTTCAGGATGGAGTCCTTCGAAAGTCGAGGTGCGTCACAGCCGAATGTTTGTGTAATGTATACGTTTTTAATGTTGTTGTTTTATTAATGTTTGACCACCTCAAATGAGGGAAGATCTGATGGTGGGACATAAGCTATGAAACCCGTAATGAAAACAAAACTAGAAGTCACAAACTGTGTAAGTACTTTATAACTTATTCATTAGCAAAAGATGAGTTTAATCTCAAGAAGAAAATCTTCTCTGAAAATGTTATTAGTACAGGGTGTAAAAACAACTGGGAGGGGGGGCTTAATTCAATTCTTGAAAATGTTAAATACAAACATTGGTTGGTTTTTCCTTGTAACAGAAAATTGTTGACACAAGAAACTTTGAAACGTCTGTTTCTGGCATGCGTATGGAACTATGTTCTCAGAGGTTTACAGTGGTAAAAGCTTATACAACACCTTTCACTCGGAGTATGAGTGCGAACTATGAGAGGATGTAGTGCTATCTCGTCCAACATCCAATTTCCTAGAAAAGAGTGCCATCTCGTCCAGCTCAGTTTTACAGTTGAATAAACAAACTAATTAGTGCCATCTTGTCCACGTGTAAACTTGACAAGGGTTGAGGAACGCAACGCAGGTAGCCTGTGGTTGTGCGCCCTCGCCTAGCACCCTCACCCCTCTCCCACACCTTTGTTTACATGTGGACACTGCCAATTCAAACCTCATGTGTATGCTTGATCGGGAGGTGTAAACATCTGTTGGAATATGGAGTTTTCGACCACCATAAGAGGCCAACCTAGTCTTTTATATAACGGTTTCCGGTATACGAAGAAAAATGAAAAGAAGTGCGGAGAAATTGTGTGGCAGTGTGTAAGTCGTACGAGTGTAAATCACATTATATAATTGAAATTTTAAAAAAACCTAAAAGGTTCAAACCTATAGTATGTAGTCACAGTATGTTTGCTTACTTAATCTGGCCGATAACAGTATGTTTGTACTTTAAAAACGTATGTACAACTTTGTAGTTGATTTGGCTAAACTTTTCGTTTCTATGAAGTGTATAAATACTATATTTATAAAGAAAAAAGTTAAGGCTTGTTTATTTATAGTAGTTTCGATTGACATGCTAAAGTAAACAAATACCTTGCTGTTTTACGCAAGGTATAGAAGACCCTTAATAAAAAGAATTAAACGTTCCAATAGTTTTTGTAGACCTGTCAAGTAAACAATAGCATAGGTTTTTGGACGAGATGGCACTAGTTGGCAGGTAGAGAATTAACCCCCCGCCATACGTTCGTGGAATCTGGACGAGATGGCACTTGGATGAGATAGAACCTGGACGAGATGGCACGCACCTATGAGAGTTACCTATGAATTAGTTTGGGTAACTATCTAATCTTGTTAATTGGTTTAACACGTAATGAGGTAATGCTTTAGTAGGTATCCACTGCCTGAGCATCGGTCACTAAGTGATGATAACCGTTGAGGTTTTTCACCTTTAAAATAAAAGTACATTGTCAGCAATGAAGGGTTAGACCCTTTGTTACTTCAGACTATGAAAAAAATGTTTTCTATTGGCCGATAGTGAAATCAGCTCCACAGTTACTAGGCCATATCAGGTCCTTGCAAAACTTTGTCAAACAAAGCCTGGAAAGAATGCTGATACTTCCTGATAATTCCTCTCTAAGGATGCAACGAAATCCTTAAGATTAGATCTACTAGAATAATTGTCTTGGACGTAAAAATTTCTAATAATTCAAAAAGATTGTGCGTAAGAAAATCATGCATCTAACATACCTAACTGTTTGAATATAAAATATTACATTTTTCCTGTTATTTACCTTTAGCCAAATGTGGTCTTAAAGCTTCAACCATCTGCAGGACACACTTGTTCAAGTCAGGGGTACTCCTCGGACATACGGGGACATAGTCCGCTGTAACATAAATACATCACATAAATTTATTTACAAAATCTATAAGGCTTTATATTGACTAAATATAGAATCAACTTGGAGCAAAAACTACTTAAGACACAAAAAAGACAATTTAAAGGTTATATTCTAACGGGGTCATAGGTGCACTATAACACAGGATTTTGCAAAATATTAAAGAGTGAATATCTGAGGAGGTTCACTTGCGGCCCTATTATAGGATATCAGATAAAACAGCTGTTCCGATCGAAAGCTTAGAAACAAATGTTTGTTTACTTTCTTTGCCATAGCAACCAACTTAGCTAATATAGAATCAGTTTATTATCATTCACAACCAATAGCTTTTTTAGGTTACATTAGCAAACTAAAAGCAAACACAAACAAAAATGAACGAAAAAAGCTTACTAGGCCTATATTATAATTAAATTTAAACAACTGTTGTTACATATTATATATAAAACATCCGGATCAAAACCTTAACATAATTTTAGAGTAGGCCTATAATAAAATAATCAAAACTCGTTTATTTGCAATCAATTTGGAAAATTTAGAATCAGGTTACCTGAAGAATTTAGAATTCTTCACAATTACCAGTCTTTTAGATTAGGAGGAAGCAAATAAAAGGCTTAATTCAATTCAAACATCTGTTGTTACATATTACAGTATAAATAAAACAGCTGATTCGGATCAAAAACTTAACAAATTTTAGGTTAAGCCTACAATGAACCAAAACACGTTTATTTGCATTCAGGAACAGATTATCGTTTATTGATGATTTTATTTTTGGTAATGCTTTTTTATCAGAGCCAAAGACATATTGGGCACAGTTGTTACGAATTTGGTCAAACAGGACTTAAATTATTTAACGGCAGCATTAAGTGGTCGACTAACGAATTCAATTTTTTCCAACTGATTTGAACTACTGCAGTGCAGTGGTCGGGCTTGCTTCAAAGGAATCACTATCTGGTTGACTTCGACTTAAAAAAAAAATATTATGAAAACGCAGCTCAAGTTAAATATTATCAAAACTACACAGCAAATAGCTGATAGCTTAAAAAATACTACACCATCGCCAAAAATTAAAATTTAAGAATGCGCTGGAGAAAAATATTAAATATATAAAAAGTTCAAAACTAATCCGGACATAGACTAATACTTAATGAGAAATTACTTTTTTATATGACACTAGCTGGCTCGATACGGCTTTGCACGGATAGACAAATAAAAATTAAATGTTATTAACAACAATAAAAAAAATCAATAAATACATTACACTATGTATTTCTTATGGGCATTTTTAGTAACTTTGACCCCCAAAACCCCACAATAAAATTTCGAATTTTTTAAAAAACCCTTTCTTAGCGAGCACCTAGGGCCTTAGAGGAAGCTACATATCAAATTTCATTCCAATCCGTTTGGTAGTTTTGGAGAAATCGTGATTTAGTAACTTTGACTCCCCCCCCCCTAAAGTTTCGAATTTTTTAAAACCCTTTCTTAGCCAGCACTTACGGTCCTAGAGGAAGCTACATACCAAATTTCATTCCAATCTGTTTGGTAGTTTTGGAGAAATCGTGTTTAGTAACTTTGACCCCCCTCCCCCCTAAGATTTCGAATTTTTTTTAATACTTTCTTAGCCAGCACTTACGGTCCTAGAGGAAGCTACATACCAAATTTCATTCCAATCTGTTTGGTAGTTTTGGAGAAATCGTGTTTAGTAACTTTGATCCCCCTCCCCCCTAAGATTTCGAATTTTTTAAAAACCTTTCTTAGCGAGCCACCTATGGCTCTAGAAGAAGCTACATACCAAATTTTGTTCCAATCCGTTCAGTAGTTTTTGAGAAATCGTGATCAGTGAGTCAGTGGATTTGGCTTTTATATATATATAGACTATTAGCAGAAATATAATAGATATCTTATCTTACTGCCTTTCGTAATAACAAACCAGTTTCCATACTTCACATAGATAAGCAATGGTTCAGTGCGAGGCAGGGGGCCTACCGGACATGGTTTTATTAAATGTTTTTGAACGTGCTTTTGTTAGTTTTAATTGTCCCATGACAACGGATGATGTCCTCCAATAATTTGATAATGGCTGAATAGCCGAAACGGCAGTCGTTTTACAAGGGTCTAGTGACTACGGACGACGCGACGGTAAGTTGTAACATTATATTAAAACGAGTAAGCCCCAGTGAAAAATCACAAGCAGATTATTATTTTTTTTAACGTCCTGCTGTTTTGCACTTTGCTAATGAAGACGGGACCTACAGTTTTACGTGGAATCCGAACCACAGCCAATGATGTCTGTTAAGAAACCATTTAGAAAATTATTCGGGGTCAATGGGAATTGAACCAGGAACTTTTCCATTGATGGTTGCCATGACGATTAATAAAGCTTTCACGCCTTAACAACCACGGCCATCGTGGCTTCACAAGCAGATTAATTAATACATATTAGAAATACATAATTTAAAAAATACTATAAAAACAACAGATTTTATCTAGGCCTACCTAACTATGCTGAGGGGATTTTTAACTTGGTAAATGTGTACAATTATAATGATTACAATACTGTAGGCCTATTTTGTTAAAATTTTGTATTTATATACATTATTATATATCTAAATAAAGATAAAAATATTATCTTTTAATTGCTTTTCATTTCATAATGATAAATCAAAATAACTGATTTAAAAGTTATTAATATTATAATGAAGAAATTAATAATGGAATATGTTTATATGTTATACGAAGATGCACGAATGTTTCCGAAGTTAAACGAATATTTATCTCTTCTTTAAATTTGTATAAACGAATATATTATTGATGATACAAAGTTGTATTTATATACAGTGTATAACCTCAAAGCAAATTTTATAACCTATTTATGGTATACATTAGTTCTATAATTCATATTTAAAATAAACTGTACCAGATAACTGCCACATACTTTCTCCCAGTTGAAACTTTATACCTTCCCAAGAGTAGAATAGGAGATAATTGCAAAAGTATTTATAATTGCAAAAGTAGGACATACCATGGAAAATATTAGATGCATGTAAAACACATCCATATTATATTATAATAATATTATTATTATTAAAACTATTCGATCGATTTCGAACAAATTTGCACCAAACATGTTAATTAGGCCTGTATAGATGCACGAAAAAAGGTTTTGAAAAACAACCTCCTTTTTGACCAAAAAACCCCAAAAAAATCAGTTATTATTTTTTTATAAAAAAACGGCTCTAACGATTTTGATAAAATTTGGCTTATTTGTAGACCTTAATGCATATGGTAGGGTACATTAAGGGCTACAAATAAGCCAAATTTTATAAAAAACGTTTTTGAGAAATTTAGATTTTTCTCGTTTTTTGGCCATTTTTTGGGGGTAAAACCCCTTAAAAATCAAAAATTTGAAAAAATGAAAAAAACGTCTGGAGATATTCCAAAACTACACCTACATACCAAATTTCATCAAAGTCGGACCGTTGGTATGGTCTCCAGCTCTGTACACATCCTAACAGACACACGGACAGACATCACAAAAAAAACACACTTTTTTTGGTTCAGGGAGCACCAAAACAAATAATTCCACTTAAAATATTTTTGGGTTCAGGGAGCACCAACACAGATAATTCCACTAAAAATTTTTTGGGGGTTCAGGGAGCACCAAAACGGATACTTCCACTAAAAATTTGAATTCGAAAATCTGGACGAAAACAATACTTTCTCCATATACTACGTACAGGGTGGAGAAAGTAAAAATCAGTTTCACAAGAAATTATAATGATTGAAGTTGTAAAACATAACCCCAAAGTAGCCTGTAATCTACGCTGGGTTTTGTTTGTATTACAGATGATGGATGAAATCAGCTGTTATACTATTTATGTTACTCACGTACTGACGTACACTCACTTTTATAGGAGTTGATATTTTCACTACTACTATTATACTAGGCCTAATGTTAGAATAACGTGTAAAACAACCAAACAACTTTGACCTCCGATATCCACTTTCCACTGTTTCCAGAATATGTTATCAGGTTTAATATTGTAACCGGTCACTAAGCACAATGCATCTAATGTTGTAATGTTTAGAACTGGTTTCTTGAAGTTCAGGTTGATTGTGCAAGTTGGTTTAGTTACTGGAATCAATCGAACAACTTTACTTAAAGTCCCTTGTCCTGCGTTGTTATTCTTTTCGCTTTGTGCGGGAGGTTCGCTGTATAATTGTTGTTCAGGTGTCGGTATTAACTTTATGGCTACATAAGGCAAATTGAGATGAAACATTTACAGGAGGAAAAGGCTCACATAAGGCAAATTGAGATGAATGGATTGAGATGAAACATTTACTTATCTTTACAATACCCAAAGGAGGAAAAGTGTATGTCTAATATAATTAACTCGAAAACTACTATTCCGATTTCGGGAAAACGCTAACCGATTTTTCCACGCGGTAACATGGCCTATCTTATACTATGCCTTATATCCAGATTGGGATAAGAAGTGATCATTTTGAAAAAATAATAGACTTTTATGAAAAACAAACGTGCATACTAGGAAGTCTTTAGTAAACAAAGCTCTCAGTTTACATGTTGCTCAGCGTAATGTAGTAATTTTTAAACACAGTTTAATTTCGAAAATTTTGAAACATTTGTAAAATAAAACTTGATGTTCAATACCTTTCTATATTATTAACACGTTCACTGAGGCCGGTATGAAATCGTACCAGGCGCGCACCACGCCTCATGCTAGCGGTACGAAATCATACCGCTTTGTATTGCAATACACAATTCATTGCGTGCTTCGCACGCCAATTCCCGAATTATGAGAATTTTTAATACACAGTGCAATGCGTGCTTCGCACGCCAACCCCCGAATCGGGAGAATTTTCAATACACAGTGCAATGCGTGCTTCGCACGCCAACTCCCGGATTGGGAGAATTTTCAATAAACAGTGCAATGCGTGCTTCGCATGCCAACCCCCGAATTGGGAGAATTTTCAATATATACACATTGCAATGCGTGCTTCGCACGCCAACCCCCGAATTGGGAGAATTTTCAACACTTAGAGCATTGCGTGCTTTGCACATCAATTTTGAGCCTTTGTGCTATGGGCACACTTGTGCATCCGCTTTAAAATATTAGTGATTATTACGTAGAAAGGTTCAAAAACACAAAAATAAAATAATTTCTACTCATTTAGGCTGTAAATATAAAAAACAAAAGATCAGCTCCTAGCGTAGGAAATACGAAATTTGCGTAGCAGTGAACGTGTTGAATCCAAAATTAAATGTTTAATAATATATTACACACCGCTTTCAAGGCAAATAATGCGATCTTGCAGCTGACTGACGCGAGTTGATGGAATTTACAAAATTAAGTTTATATGTTTTAGGGTTTCAAAAAACTATTAGGCAAATTGGTCTACTCAAGAAGGCGCTGGAATATATTAGTGGAATTACTTTGCACCTCAGCATCCAGTCTCGGATTATAATCTGCCTCTACGGTTTATTTATTTAAATCGGGTAACTCAATAGCATACTAACCCATTCCGCATATTGGGAATATTATCAATACACAGTGCATTGCGTGTTTCGTACGCCAACCCCCGTAGGAGAGTAAATAATAAATATTATTATTATTACCTAAAGTGAAAAATATTCGATCGATTTTGAACATATTTACACCAAACATGTCAATTAGGCCTGTACAGATGGACAAAAAATGTTTTGAAAAATTTTGAAACACAACCCCCAAAAATTAGTTGTTATTATTATTAGCTAAACGAGAATTGTTTTAAAGATTCGGTTTTTGCCATATGGTATTGTACATTAAGGGTCTGCTCCAGTAAAAATAAAATGGATTTTTATCCCATAAGAGCAATGTTAAATTTCATACCATTTATTTCGTATACTTTTTATCATAAAATTGTTTGCAAGGTCTCATTTTAAGCACAGTCACAATACGCATCCTTCTTGCAATTTACATTTAAAATTTTTTTTTCATTTGTCAAGTAACTGACATTTTGTAAGTACAAAGTTTGAATTTATTTCCTAACACAATAAAAAATTAATAATTAAAAATAATTTGCAAGTAGGATCCGAAATTTTATAAAGAATATTCAGGTTTTTTTTCAACACTCAATTACAAAAGATAGACTTATAAAATGGTATGAAATGAGGCAATGTCAAAGCGTTCAGATGCGAGAAATTGCACTGGTTAGATAGGGATACAGTGATACGGGAAGGTCGTTTCCTGTTGCTTTCTCGTTTACTGGAGCAGACCCTTAAGGCCTACAAATAAGCCAAATTTTATCAAAATCGTTAAAGCCGTTTTTTTATAAAAAATAATAACTGATTTTTTGGGGTTTTTTTCCCCAAAAAGGGGGTTGTTTTTCAAAAAATTTCAAAACCGTTTTTCGTGCATCTATACAGGCCTACTTGCCATTTCTTGTGCAAATTTGTTTGAAATCGATCGAATAATTTTCGCTCTAGCTTTGTATACGTACAGACATTTTGTAAAAACCACTTTTTTGGACTCAGGGGGTTCCATAACGGATATTTCTACAAAAATCTCAACATCGATTTTTTTGCGATCACTATACTTTGTTTATACTATAGTATAGTGAGATTATACTATAGTATAGTAAAATTAATTATAAGATCTGTGTGGGGAAGGTATGGATTGGCAGGACATACATCTTCCCTATAATACACTGAATATTCCAACCTAAACTGCAATAACGTTACAACCAGGAACATAACGAGTTGGACAAGTTAAATTTGTTTTCAAGACACCAGACAGACCCTATTCATTACCGATTCCTGACTTGCATAGAGATCATCTTGCATCATTATACAGTACTTTCACTTTACTTTGTTATCTGTAAAGTCGTGCTTAAGGCACTGCTGCACCTTCACAATTTCTAATCTATTGTGTGCAGTGACGTTAAACTAAACAGCTGTTTTTGTTGTCAGTTTGTATCTTAGCTGTTTGTGTAAAGAACACGAATAATAAACAAAACTGAAATTTCTAAATATTATCTCATTCAGTGTTTCAATAGTTAGTTACAAAACAACCATTCAAGACCTGAAGGAAACGATCGTTCAAGAAGTAGTGTCAATGTGTTGACAGTTGCGGCCCACAATTTACTTCGTGTCCAGGAGAAATTACAGTCCTTTTATAATTACCCTCAAGTTTTAATGTGTTTACGTTTACAATACTTCCCTGTGTTTAGAAAAAAACAAACATTTCTGGGAGTGGAAATTGATGAAAACATAAACTGGAAATCACATATTATCTTTATTTCAAATAAACTTAATTCAGCTTGTTTTGCACTACGTAGGCCCTACTATTTCACGTATTTCCAGTCCGGATACAATTAAAACAGTATATTTTGCATACGTGTACTCTCACCTCAGATGTGGTGATGCTCTTTGGGGGAACTCTGCAAACATATTTCCTATTCAAAAGATAATTATAAGAATAAATTGTAATTTAAAAGGTAGGCAATCTTACAGAAATTACGCTTAAAATTACGCAGTCATTTACGAAAGTAATTTTTTTAACTCTTCCCTGTATATACACCCTGAATGTCCTGCTCTTTTTTAGAAGAAATTTGTATGGGAGTCGATCAGTACAAGCATGGATATTCCATGAGACGGCAATGCTTCAATACCCAGTACATAGCTAAAGTTGTTCCAGGACGGGGTGCGCTATTCTGGTCTTAAATTGTACAACAGGTTGCCAGACAATATAAAGGAAGTGCCTTGTATTAAAGACTTAAAAAACTTTTGGCTTTCCTTGTAAAGCGGGCATTTGACTCGGTGGATGAGTACCTTAGGCTTTAAATTTATATAAGCGAAATACCACTCACTCACTCACTCATCACGATTTCTCAAAAACTACCGAACGGATTGGAATGACATTTGGTATGTAGCTTCCTCTAGGGCCATAGGTGCTCACTAAGAAATGGTTTGAAAAAATTCGAAATTTTAGGGGGGTTTGGTGGGATCAAAGTTATTAAATCACGATTTCTTCAAAACTACCGAACGGATTGGAATGAAATTTGGTGTGTAGCTTCCTCTAGGGCCATAAATGTTCACTAAAAAAAGGGTTTTAAAAAATTGGAAATTTTAGGGGGGTTTGGAGGGTAAAAATTACTAAATCACGATTTCTCCAAAATTGCCGAACAGATTGGAATTAAATTTGGTATGTAGCTTCCTCTAGGGATATAGGTGCTCACTAAGAAAGGGTATGAAAAATTTCGAAATTTTAGGAGGGGTTTGGGGGGATCAAAGTTACTAAAATCATAATTTCAGATCTTTTATTACTATGACAATAGTGCTTTTATTATTTAAGATCTATATATATAAAAGCCAAATACCACTCACTGACTGAACACTTAAAAAGGATACAATTTCGTTAAAAAGACTGAAAATACCAACCACCACGGGCAACGCCGTACGGGTCAGCTAGTAGATTATATAGTTGTTTTATGGTTACTATGTAATTGATGTGAAATAGTTTACATAGTTATGTATTTCTTATTTGTATTACTTGTATTACTGTATATGTGTATATTTGTATTCTATTGTATTCTGTACATATTTGTATGTTGTAGGCTATGTGTGACAACTCAAATTTCTACTGCAGCAATGTTATTTGAACCGAATAAGTATAATAAATCAAATCAAACATCTAAAACAGCTTCTTTGAAACGTTTCCAATCAGGCCGGTTACAATTTTGAACTGTCTAACTAAATTGGGGCGCATTTGGTATATTCGATAAAGTATGAAATTGGTTTTATTAAATAAAAATAACAAGTCAGCTTTTTAAAGGTTTTTATATTTCTTGCAGTTTTTCAAGGCAAAATGGCTCTCCGGTTGATATTAATTTACGATTAGTGATAATTTGAAAATCAGACTTGGCAATACTCCAGACCGAACCGGAGACCCTTGGAAGTATCGGGTCGTCTCAAGTCGACCTGTTTAACCATCGCGTCTTCAAGGATTTCATAAATGTCTGCAAAGTTGCAAGATTCATAATGTTATAACTTACCACAAAGAGAGCATCGACCCGACCTAGTTGAGCAACTCTATGGTATTTGCCGTTTACAACAAGTACTTTTTACATTATATAACCGTGGTTTGGTTATTGATAACTTGCACTGCTGAAAGCATTCAATTGCTTCTCGGGTAATTTAGCGCTTATTAAGGGCGTCGCGGACGTAATCAACCTAGGATTATTCGCAGAAACATTCTAGGCTTGGAGTTAAGTCTTTTTGAAGTGAAAAATTCTTTAGGCGTACCGATTACTTTTTGGATGAGGTAAAATAGCGAACTCGCGAAACGCGTCTTAAAGTAAGACCCTTTTGA
>JAGFPH010000463.1:247446-267056 GCA_018207615.1 Philaenus spumarius
GTTATATTTTTACCACTTAGCAGTACACTGAAAAATACAAATATGGTCTACTTTTTATATGTATCTTGTAAGAAATAAATGTACAAATTTCCAGCTCTCTAGTCATAATGGAAGTACAGTAATACATATTTATTGTTTTAGGGGTTGTTTCAACCCTTAAATCTAAATGAATTCTAGCCTATGTCTCATTCCAGGTCATGATCTGTATGTGTGCCAAATCTCATTCAAATCCATCCAGTAGGTTTTACGTGATTGAGTAACACACTTTTGCTTAAATTAAAAAGAAGTATTTTTAATTTAATGGTTAACAAGCAATTTAATTTTTAATATTTTTAATGAATTCATAATATTAAATTCCAATATTTTAACCATAATATAAACAAGTAAATATTATTACCTTTTACCATATTAGGCAAACTTTATATCCAAGTTTGGTTGCACTTCATTTCACCCGATCATTAAAGTCTCTATAGATGTAATTGTGAAAGTGTCTTGGAGAAGCATTGGTACTTGTACAGGTTTATTGGGGAAATGTTCCTGCCATAGACAAGTATTGCCTTTGAGACTAAGGAAGTAAAGAAATAGTTCTTACTAGAAGTATTTGACAAAGGAAAGTTGTTTTGAAGAGCAGACCATTCCGTGAACGTCAGCGGTTCTCGCATTGTACTTAGTAGATCTTGAAAAAGAGTTTATAAAGTATGGTGTGAGAAATAAATATTTAATTCTTTAGCCTTAGAATGGGACTTTCGGAAAAATTTCTCAGTAAGCTCCCGTTCTGTTTTTCGATCTTTTTATTGGGGTTTGTATCTTTTAAAAGGAAGAAGACAGACCTTAATAGAAAGACTTGTTCATCCACCTTTCTATCACTGTTGAATATCAAAAATAAATTTAGGACAGTGGCACAGTAGCTACCAACAAACATTCCGATTATCAAAACTCCAAAAACATTGTACTGAGAAAAAAAATCAAAATAGCCGATTGTCTCGAAACGAAATGTTTCAGAAATTTACATAATTTGTATTCCACTTCTTTAATTGTAATCTATATATACATAAATCTTGAGTCTCAGTGTTTGTTATAGAACTCCTCGGAAACGGCTAAACCGATTTTTATGAAATATTTTGATATTAAGATACTTATAAAAATAAACTAATTTTACATTTTGTTACGTGGTGGTAAGGGGTGAAAATGTGATAGCAACCACTAAAAACAATCAATATTAATTGCTATTCTTTCCTTAAAGCTAGAGAGCTGAAATTTGGAACTCATTGATTAATTTAAAGGAAATATTTAAAGACGCAAGCTGATCAAAACCATCCCGCTCTAAGGATTCGCATAAAAACGTATCTGGGTGATCTGCAACATCCAGCATAGACTGTGATTTACCAGTCTGTAGATTTAGCGGTTGAAAAAGAAGACGCTCTTCGCTCTGAATTCTTTAATTTTAAATTCATTTAATTTATTCAGTCCAAATACCGCGACAAAGACGATTGACGGGCCGCCAGTGAACAATAAATACCAAACTAATTGAAAATATTACGTAATAATTCACTTTCGTGCAATAAAAGTTGAGAGGAAAATATTACAAATTATGTAACATAGTGATGCAAAACTCCCAGTAGCGACGCACGGGTAGTAATTTATAAAATAACTAGCTGACCCGTACGGCGTTGCCCGTGGTTGTTAGTATTTTCAGTCTTTTTGATGTAATTGTATTATTTTTAAGTGTTCGTTGAATACCCGTGCGTATCCTACGACTGTGGTCATAAAAAAAGACTACGCTATTTAAGAAAGCACTGAAAATTGTATTCCTGTAAACTACTAACATGAAAAAGCTTTAAATATATCGTTTTAATTTATAGTTTTTACTAATTTTGACTTTCACTTAATTTCATTGACAATGTTGCGAGCACCTACAGCCTAAAAGGAAGCTTCGTACCAAATTTCATTCCAATTCGTTCTTATAGGGTTTTTTAGTAACTTTGACCCCCCCCCCCTCCCAAACCGCCCTAAAATTTCGAATTTCTTTTAACCCTTTCTTAGCGAGAGTTTAAAGTAGCTTGAGGTCGTAAAAAAGATATTTGAATCACTTTGTAACATCCGCGTTAATTTAAGATGTAACAAACTGGTTCAAATAGAGTTTGTAATTTTAAATGTATAGGCCTAATTAGTTTAACATATTGTTTAGTATTTAAATATACAATTATATATCAAAATAAAGCTACGAATGTGATATTTTAATGGCATTTAGTTTAATTCAGATTGTTTGTTTAGTTTTCAATATAATATGTTTTAACTCGTGTATGTTTATGGTTATGCATTGTGTCAAATAATTTGTTTGTTATTACTGTATTATTATTGATAGCGAAAATATGTTTTGAAAAGTATTAAAAACTTCATAGTTATGATATATTTTATATAAACAATATTTTAAACAGCATATCTCTAAGTAGGCCTATATAGGTATTTAATAACCAATGCTTGAGTTGAATTATAATTCTGTAAGCATTTTTCGTTGATTTTTCCTTGTGTTTTTTTATAGTTTTTCAATCTAACCTTAAAAAGCTGTTAGTTTTGAAGAGTATTAAAGTGATTATAAATTTGCTAAGTAATGTTGCTATGGTGATGATTGTAAACAAACATAACAATGTGTTGCTAAGCTTTTTATACGAACAGCTGTTTTTGTAAGCTATGGTTTTGAGTTCATACAGTAAAGGCTGTTGAGTTTCTTCCAAATTTGAAACTTTTTCGGGAAACTTTTCAAACTTTTCTTTACGTATAAACCTTCTATGAACTACTGCAAACATTTCAAGACCAAAATTAGCCAAATCGGTCCAGCCGTTCTCGAGTTTTAGCGAGACTAACGAACAGCAATTCATTTTTATATATATAGATATACATTTCTACAGTTTATTGAAATTATAACATCAAACTATAGAAGACAACCTAGTTTAGCAAAAAAATTAAATTAGATATATCTTAATAAATACATGATCACGTAAAATAGAATACATTGTAAATTTGTGCGCATGAATTTAGTGCTAACATACGTACCTACAATTTCCTAAAATTCTTACAATCCAAATACCAGGTGTCTTAAAAGTCCCACCCCCTCCCTTTAACTTTTGTGTTTGTTAAAACAAACAAATATCCTTTCGGGAACGATACTAACTTAGCCCAAAGTATCTTTTGAAGCAACCAAAAATTTTGAATGTCCCCTGAAAATGGGGGATTTTGGGGGCTACTCAAAATTTTTAAATGGGAAGTATGGTCATGTGATACTTCATTTTTAAGGTCTATTTAAGACTAGGAAAATGACGTAAAGAAAATAAAAATCGGACCACACAAAACAAAATGGCGGCCCTTAACGTGTTGAAATAAATCGAATTAAAGTTGCTAATATCTCGAAAAGGAAGAGTTTTTAGAAAAAATTTCATGAGACAAAAAATGTTTATTTTAAAGTGCTTGACCTAAAAAATTGCTTTTAAATCGATTTAGTAAATTTTAAATTTTCTAAGATGTAGGAGTCGACTTAATTTTACGAATTACAGTACCTTATATATAGCAAAAAATAACCGTACAATTGACACTCCAAAACATTTACTCCAAGTTGAAACCGTCATAACATTTCCCGAGAAACTGTCATTATCGCTATCACGCATTGCTAATTACACAATCAATCTCTTTCGCCAAGGTTGGTACAACTGGATTTACCAACAATTACTACGCTTTCCACTGCTTCCAATGTAATCGCGTTTAATTGTTGAGGGAAATGCGAGCCCAACACGCGATCTATTCTCGCATCGCAAAGGTTGGCTGCATTGACGTCTGTAACGGGCATTACCTAGAACCTTTTAATTGCTTCTCTAAGTAATAAATTCAACCAGATGGAGTTTAAGTGAAAGTAATTCGAGATGTTTATTGTTTTCCCAACACTTTCCTCAGAACCACTTAAAGTGATTAAAGCTTATTAATTTGAATACAACTCGTGAACAGTTCTTTGCAATAAAAGTAAGCTCTCTTATGTATCGACTTATTTTACTGTATTTATCTTTCTAACTATTTTCTTCTCACTGGCCGTCTCCATTACATCGGTCTGACAGACCATTTGTTAATCGGTCTACCAGACCGTTTGCTGTTTTGTTTGTTCAGGCTTGGACGAGTACGTTAGCCCGAAACATCTAACAACAGGTAACACGTTTTTTGTATACTTTCTCCGCTAGAAGCAGCGCCTTCGTGAGTAGACCAACTTCCCAAAAAGTTTATTGAAACCCTAAAAAATAAAAACCTAGTTTTGGAAATTCACTCAACTCACGTCATCGTTTCATCGAATTTCCATAGAAAAAATGAGCTATTGCAGTTTCCCTTATGGTAAGACCCAAGGTCGGGAGGAGCAAATGAGCACCGATCAATGTCCCCAGAACACGTTTTGGGATGTCATTAAAAATCATATATATAATGTATACGCACTCTAGCGGCCGCATTTTAAGTCCGATTTGGTTCCAATTTGGTACACATGTTGGTTGTCTACATCGCTCGAAATAGTTCGTTAGTCAAAGAAATACAACAATCGGAAGCACGTTTTTTGTCAGGAAGTAACTATTTTTTGAGATTTTTCCTACGAGAATGAATTTGTTTTTGAGTTTTTTTCTACAAATATAAATGTAGCATGTTATTCTGCATATTTTGTTTTTTTACGCGACCTTATAGCTCGCTTGGTTCCCCCAAAATCGGTCAAAACTTAAAATATCATAGAAGTACCCGGTTCAAAGCCATGTGGTGGATTCTACCGTGGGGTTGGCGTGCGAAGCACGCAATGCATTGTGTATTGAAGATACTACCAATATGGGAGTTGGCGTGCGAAGCACGCAATGCTTTATGTGTTAAAGATCCTCTCAATATTCGGAATGGCGTGCGAACCATTTTGCAGCTATTCAGCACTGCCGTGAATAGACCTATTTCCAAAATTGTTGGTTGAAACCCTAAAACATAGGCCAAAAAACTTAATTTTGGAAATTTGCTCAACTCACGTCAGCGGTTCAGCTGCGTGGTCGAATTATTTTCGTTTGGAGTAGATCCAACTTCCAACACCATACAAGCTAGGACAGGAGATTGCTGTTCGTACCACGTGTATGAGACGAAGAACTTAAGGCAGAGGTTTAAAGGACATGTTATAAGAAAACAATATTTCAGTTGACCTTGAAATTTGTTCTATATTCACTATCTATTGTCACAGTTCTATTGGTTATAAAGAAACACTTGGGCGTGACGAAAGTTTAACTCGTTTACAGAAGCACTGGGTCGCCCTTTACGCCAAGATGTCCGCACATGTTTCGGTCACGTGTGTGTCATTCAATTTTTTTTAAAACGTAAAATTTAAATTCAATTTTTGTACGGCTAAAACTTAATGTGTTCATTATCGCTTGTAAAGTATCAACTAAATAAATAATAGTAATTTTATTAGAATGTGAAACGTTTGAGAGATACAAGTGGTGAAAGAGGTGATGAGCATGTACATGGTAATACAGTCCTCTGCAAAAAAAATCAAGCTAAAGAATTGTGTTTGTTCTGCTTGGGACCAGTCAGAGTTTGAAAAAAAGGAAACGCAGAAAGATCAACTCCTATAAAAGTGAGTGTACGCCACTACGTACGTGAGTAACATATAATATAACAGCTGATTTCACCCAACATCTGTAACACTTAAACAAACCCAGTGTAGATTATACTTTGGGGTTATGTTTCCAACTTCAATCGTTATAATTTCAAACGAAGTTGATTTTTTTTTTTTTTAATATGAGTTATAGAACTAATGTGTGCTATAATAAACGTTATACTATTTGCTTTGAGGTTATAAACTGTATATAAATACAACCTTTTATCACAAAAATATTCGTTTGTACAAATTTAAAGAAGAGATACTCCTTCGTTTAACTTCGGTAACATTCGTACATCTTCGTATAACATATATAAACATATTACATTATTAATTTCTTCATTATAATACTGTTTACACTTCTATCATTATGAAACAAAAAGCAATTAAAAGATAATTTGTTTTATGTTTATTTAGATATATAATCAACTCCTATAAAAGCAAGTGTACTTGAGTAACATATAATATAACAGCTGATTTTACCCATCATCTGTAATACTTAAACAAATCCAGTATAGATCATACTTTGGGGTGATGTTTACAACTTCAATCGTTATAATTTCTTGTGAAGTTGATTTTTTTTTAACATGAGTTATAGAACTAAGTTATGCTATAATAGGCTATACGTTATAATATTTGCTTTGAGGTTATAAACTGAATATAAATACAACCTTTTATCATCAATATATTTGTTTATACAAATTTAAAGAAGATACCTATTGGTTTAACTTTGGAAACATTTGTACATCTTCCTTTAACATATGAACATATTCCATTATTAATATTTAAACTTGAACTGAACTTATGAGAAATAACAATATATAAATAAAAAACAGAACACAGTTTCTCATAAAAAACGTTTAATCTTCAAACGCGTTTCGATGATCAGGTCATCATCATCAGTGATGGTTACAAACTTATAACTAATTTGGTAATATGGTTCTTAACAATATATTAGAACTATCCCCATTACAATAATTAAGTTACTGTTCTCCCATTGGTCGTTACATGTTTAGACGACCCCCCCCCCCCCCCCCCTACTAAGACTCTGCCTATATATAGTTAAGAACCATGTTACAAAATTAATTATAAGTTTTTAACCATCACTGATGATGATGATGACCTGGTCATCGAAACGCGTTTGAAGATTAAACGTTTTTATGAGAAACTGTGTTCTGTTTTTTATTTATAATATAATATTCCATTCAATTATTTAAATTTCCCATGTTAATCTTATGGAGATAATGTTTAATGAGTTTAAGTCAGCTGCCAAATAAAACAGCTGATTTATGCTAGGTCACCTATGTACAAACGAGCCAAAGATTAACGAGATTATGTATCGAATTTTCCAACTGCGAGCGAAGTGAAGCAGCCATCTGAGGCCGAAGGCCGAGGCGGGGTTGGGACGCGAAGCATCCAGGGGCAGAGCCCCTAGTCTTTATATATGATTCCTCAAAGGTGTTTTTTTTTTGTGGCGACGTCATGTCTCCCTTAATTCTTCATCAAAATGAATGATTCAAACTTTTGTTCCCCGGTTCAGTTCTTGACAAAAAATATACAAAGAGTTTAAAATTAATATTTTCGTTAAAAAAAAATATTACAAAAACTTTCATGAACGTTTATATGATCCCTAATGAAAGGCGCCATCTATTAACAATCTTTTTAACTAACATGACATCTGTTAGTTAGATTGTTTACATTCTATATGCAATTGTAATCCATCACGCAAATCAATCAAATTAAATCAACGTAATTGCTTGCTATTGCTTGATTTAATTTTAAAGGTAGTCCTATTTCATCCCTTTGACTCAAATACTTGAATTGTAAATTTGTTTTATATCAATTAAGAATAATATTAAATAATTTTAGCTCTACAGTTTGTACAAATTTAGTGTAATTAATTTTTATTGTATACTAGGGGAGACCCCTGCGTGCTCCGCACGCCAACCCCCCACTCCCCAACTCCCTGTTGGAACCCTAGCTAACCTGTGCGAAGTTTTTGCAATTAATGTAGGCCTAGTTGCTTGATTTAATAAGAGATTGATTTATTAAATTTACTAAAAAGACAATTTCATCATTGATTGATTTATTAAATTTATTTAAATTGATTTATTAAATTTACTAAAAAGACAATTTCATCATCACTAATTATCCGTTCACCTCCATAACTATTGAACTATAAACAGAAAAACATAATTAAGCAACAGCAAAATTAAACATAACCTACTTCAATAAAGTAAATTACAACATAAACTAACCATGTCATGATAATAAAACATGTGCTGTTATAATCAGCTGATCTGTGCTATTATATATTTTTATGTCCAATAGAACTCCAGATGATAATAAAACATGTGCTGTTATAATCAGTTGATCAGTAAATACAATGTTATTGAATAGAAAATATTTTAAATTACATTTTAAAAATATTAAATGATGGAATAGTAAAATTTTAAGTAAAATGGGCAAATATAGAGTTAATTACCTTTCATTTAACACAAACTGCATGTCAATCGGTCCAATAGAACTCGAGATCTCACTTGGAATAGGCCTAAAAATTTTCCCCATGTTAAATTGTCATAAGAGATTTTAATTTCCGTTTTTAGAAAATTTAGTGCTGTAATTACTAAAATCCAAGTAAAATGGGCACATATAGAGTTAATTACCTTTCATTTAACACAAACCGCATGTCAATCGGACCAATAGAACTCGAGATCTCACTTGGAATAGGCTTAAACAATTTTCCCATGTTAAATTGCCATAAGAGATTTTAATTTCAGTTTTTTGAAAATTTAGTGATGTAATTACTAAAATCCAAGTAAAATGGGCAAATATAGAGCTAATTACCTTTCATTTAACACAAATCGCATGTCAATCGGCCCAATAGAACTCGAGATCTCACTCGGATTACAAAAAACCTTTTCAAATTAATATATAGATGGGTAGCTACTCCATTTAAATATATTTGTTTGTAATGACCATATTATATAAAACATACTGGTATTAATATGTGTAAATTGTGAAATTTTATTGAAATTAGTTTGTGTAGTGTTTGAAAATATAGAAAAAGTAAGTGTATGAATTAATATTTAATCTTAAGGGTAGTTATTCAATTTCATCTCTTTGACTAAAGTAATTAAATTGAAAATAATTTCTTATATCCCTAAATAAAATAATATTATTTAATGTTACCTTAGTGCCTTAGTAAATCGATTGAAGTTAGTTGGTTTATGTTTATTGCATGGGTAGCAACCCCATTTAAACCCTCAAAAAGTATACAAAAACATGATTGTATTCGTAATGTTGTGTTAAAATTTCAAAGTAATCGGTGAATAACTTTCGGAGATTACAGATTTTGAACAAACAAACATTTATATTTTTGTTTATAAAGATTGAAAATAACCTCAATCGATCTCCGAGCCAGAACAAAAGAGATTTTTGGGAAATATTTGTTAATGTCGGCGCCATATCATTTGTAATATGTTTAATATTGTTTGAAAAGTAAAAATAAAACGATACAAAATATCATTTTTAACAGAAGGCCATATTTTTATTTTTGCTTAAAATACTTGACTATCTGTGGGAGTCAGTAGTGAACACCCAATGTACTACTGACATCGAGACCAGCTGATTAACATGGTGTGTGACCAAACAATCAACAACATAATATACCACGGCCTTCTAAAATTAGAAACATCTTGCTATTTCTAGAAAATACGCTAGGAAGGATTTTTTGTTTTATGGTACATAATAGCTAAACAATAGTGATTGTTTCCCACTCCTTCGAACTAACTTGTTTGCTGTTGATATGAAAAATCGTAATAGTCCAAAACTGAAGGTCGGAATTTGCCATGGAACGCATAATATTTTTTAATGTATCTTATTAACAAAAATGTGAAACTTTTTATTGCAATTGTTTCGTTCTACTCCTTTCTAACAACTTCAGCAAAAATATCATGAGACCAAAAATGTTCAGTTCAAAATATCTGAATAAAATTATGTTTTAGTATCGTGACACTATTTTTTCCAATTCAGAAGAAAATATTGAATTGATTCTAAATTTATCTTTCTATTTCAAAACATTGCAATAAAAGATTAAGACGGTTTTAAATTGATGTTTTGAAAATTACGCTATTTCAGTCAAAATATTTAGAAATTAAAAATTATAAATTGGATTTAAATTTTAAAAAAATTAAAAGCCTCTAGTTCTATGCTTTTAAACACAACAAAACAAAAAAATAAAATTTCGATTACAAAGTAGGCCTACAACATACAATACGCCAAGAACACATATTCTAACTTTTGTAATTTCGTCCTTGGAAAACTAAAAAAACGTTCCAAGACAGTATCTCTTGAATGACGCCAGGTACAAGGATGACCGGTCTTAAAGAAACTACGTTATCCTTCACGTAGGTTGGTTTCTGCCTTGAAAAAAATATAAAGAGGGGACTAATGTATTGTCCTCAACACAGTATTCATTGTCACTTCTACGTTATTGCGGTGCAGTATTTAAAGTTTACTTGAAGTGAAAAATAAGACCAGTGGCTGAGCAGTGAGCAGTGGCGCTAGCAGCTGGGAATAAGATGTACGCGGGGTTTTTGTTTTTTGTGCTCGGAATCGTGGCGTGCGGTTGTTCCACAATACGTAAGTTGCTAAACAAATCATTTTCTGTATAGTTCTTTCTTGATAAAATAAAGTCATTTTCGGCGGTAAAAAATTACAGGTTTTTAAATTATAATGTTTTAATACGGGTGTTTAAAATAGTTTTACATCGAATAACAGTTGAGTGGCAAAATGTATGAAATGTAAAAGAGACAAAATATCTTCGTTGTTCTAACTACATAGACCTACTATGAAATTAAGTTTTCTGTCGTTTTGTTGAAAATTAGATCTCAAAAGAAAAATTTGATAATCATTTTGCCTATCACTAAAAAGGTTCACTGGTTTTAACTTTTTTTATTTTAAATGGTTGCTATTTTTAAATGTACTGAATTAAATTTTTGGATGATTTGGAAAAGTTAAAACGGGAATGCCAAATTTGAACTTTTTTTCAATACAAAATAAATAATCCTGTATATATTATATTTTCCGGATTTATGTTTATGTACATTTTTTTTAAATATATTTTCACTAGGAATACACCTGTGAATTATGCCGATATCTTCTAAGAGTTTCTTGTTATAAAACAGCTAAGTTTAAAATAAAGACAGCAAATGTTCATACAATATTGCTGTTTTTACTGTGTTGGTACAGGATGCCGGGCTGAACATACCAATTAATACACATAACTTAACTATTATCTTTCATCCGATTGTTTTGACAGTTACACTATCCGATAGGGAATCAAAAGGGCTACAGTAAAGATGTCTTGACATGTTTCGTTAAAATGTACGGTTTTTGAGTAATTCATGTTTGAAGTTTTCAAACAGCCGCCATTTTTAAACGCATGATTCATTTTTAATCGCTTATTTTCGTGAGCTAGATCATTGTTAGGTTAAACTTCATGCCAAGCTTGAACTTGATCAGTCAAACCGTTCTCTAGATATGAATTATTTTGTAAAACAAACAAAATGGCGGATATCTGGAAAACGAAGCGTTACCGAATCTATGTTTATAGAAACGTTTTTCTTTATTTTCACTAGTAGAACGTCTGCTGAAAGTTTCTCCGTGAAGTAGTTTTTTGATATCCGTTCCAGTTAACGTAAAGACTTTTGGATGTTAAAGGTTTGTCCCAATTAGTTTGCGAGCCGATTTCTTAACAACAAAAGCGTTGGTTTAATTTCATATTTAACATAGAATTATCGAGTTAAGAAACCTGTTATTTCTAGGACATTTTCTCGTAAAACAGGTTCTTGTGTAAATGTGATAATGATAACAAACGATTGCACGAGAAATACTTACACAGAATAAACACATTCATGGAGTGAGAAACAATAACAGTTTGGTCGTATATAATTATTTCAGCTCAGTTTACCTTTTATAAAACACGTTTCCTTAGTGTCCAGTCGATGGTAGTTGCGTGTGGACAAAACCCAAGCAGTCGGTTTCTCTGCGGTTCTACAGGGTGCCCCGAACTCTCTGGACCTCTTTTGTGGATATGTTCCTGGGATCGAGACAAACATATTTCACAATATAAACTTGGGTCTACGGGGCTTATTTTTTCGACTGTCTGTCTGTATGTATTTTTTACAAAATACTTAATATTTTTGAAAGTAGAAAAGATATTGAGCTCAAACTTTGTACACCTATTTGTTGCGTAATCTTGTATCACTGTACGAAAAATTAGAACAATATTTTAAATATTTTCAAAATGGCAACCGTTTATAATTTTTAATGTCAAATATCTCAAAAACCGTTAACTTTACAAAAGAATTACAAGAGACAAAAAAGTTTACTTTTTTAATGACAAACACACTGGTTTTTTTATTTTGTCTGTAGCTCAACGGATAACAGAGATATTGAGAAAAAAAGGAAAAATGTATTTCTTGGTGGTTGAAACAATACCCAGAATTACTCTAGAAACAAAATATTGTAATGTTATTATGAGCTAACTTAATCAGTTATTTGCATTATGTTCCGAGCACTTTCTGAGCTAATTCTACTAGCAAAAAATAATGAAAAAAGTTCATATATTCATAGGTCCGGAAATGCTTCGTTAGAGAGTTCTTACCCGTGTTTCAGATTACGCACAGAAACGAATCCCTATTGAAATATTTAGGACGTTAATTAAGGTGTAAAATTTAATTTAACTTACGTAAAATGAACAGATAAATTTTTAAAAAATAGGTCCCAGTACTGTAACTGCAGTAATTGTTGCGATATTATTTGACCCAAAACGCAAAATTCGGTCTCAATTCGGACAGAATTTTGCGTGTTGGGTCAAATATCGCAACAATTACTGCAGTTACAGAACTGGGACCTATTTTATTAAATTTATATGCTCATTTTACGTAAATTAAATTCAATTTCACACCTTAATTAATGTCCTACTTATTTCAATAGCGATTCGTTTCTGTGAATAATCTGAAACATAGGTGACATCTTTCGCCAGCTAGCTGTAACTCGCTAACGAAACATTTCCGGACCTATGAATATATGAACTTTTTTCATTATTTTTTGCTAGTAGAATCAGCTCAGAAAGTGCTTGGAACATAATGCAAATAACTGATTATTTTAGCTCGTAATAACTTTAAAATATTTTGTTTCTAGAGTAATTCTTCGTATTGTTGACAACTACCATGAAATACATTTTTCCTTTTTTTTGTCAATATCTCTGTTATCCTTTGAGCTACAGACAAAATAAAAAAAACATTGTGTTTATCATTGAAAAAGTCAACTTTTTTGTCTTTTGTAATTTTTTTGCAAAGTTAGCGGTTTTTGAGATATTTGACATTAAAAATTATAAACGGACGCCATTTTGAAAATATTTAAAATAATGTTCTAATTTTACGTACATTGATAAGAGGGTACGCACCAAATAGATGTACAAAGTTTGAGCTCAATATCCTTTCTACTTTAAAAAATATTAAGTATTTTGTAAAAAACACATACAGACAGACGAAAAAATAAGCCCCTTAGAATCATGTTTATATTGTGAAATATGTTTGTCTCGATCCCAGGAACATATCCACAAAAGGGGTCCAGAGAGTTCGGGGCAACCTGTATATGTCTTTTTTGAGGTGCTGAATCCGAATTTTAAGTTTGCAACCAAAATAACCTGGAGCGTTCCTAGATATTCGCAAGAACAGCGAAATTTTCGTACTTTTAAAGTTTTTTGCGCGTAACACAGAAATTATTATTTTTATTGAACACACCACCCTTTACAAAATTAAAGAAGACAAAATCTACTATACCTGTAATTTCTACAGTAGTTTTTGAATGTAGGACCAACGCGCCCGTAGGAGCATGAGCAAGTTTAAAATTGACAAAATCTGTTTACTTTACAAAAAATGCGTTCTTTGTAGGTTTTTCGCAGATGGTCTATGCATTTCTCGAAGAAACGCAGTATGTATAAATTGAAGTAGCATTAATTTCGTCGTCATATGCGAGAAGTTGAGCGGCCGTTAGAGAGTTCCCTAAACACAATTTACTGCAACGGAGAAGTTCCCCCCCCCCCCCCCGCCCGCTTTACCTCACTAGAGTCCGACCGCTGCTCCCCCCCACGACTATGAAATTAATGCTACTTCAGTTTATACATACTGCGTTTCTTCGAGATATGCTATCTCTACTTTCTACATTAAAAAATTTAAATAGGCCGTAACAATCCGTTTAGGCTGTATGAACTTTTCCAAAAAAGCGCTCTAAATTGTTTAAATAGATATTATGCAAAATCAATATATCCGACAGGGCCCACCCTGTGCGTGCCATCTACACGCCATTAACTGTCATTTAACACAATTCCAAAGCTTTAACTTTTAAAAGGTCAAAATTATGAATTTAAAACAAAACTCAATTTTCCGTGGATTTTCCGATTTTTCTCAGTATAAGTGCACCGATCAACAAAGTCTCCTTTTAAATATTTTAAATTTACTACAACTTTTCCATTTTGCGTTTCGTTCAATGATTTAGGCTACAAAATATAAACGAAAACCCCGAAAAGTCAAACTTTTCACGGTTTTTGTTGTTTCAATAATTCCACAGTAAAAATCATTGTTTCCGAAGATGGTATTTTCATCTACAAACTACTCCTCAGTTCATAACGCAAACGGTTTGCTGTCAAATGTTTTAGCATACAAAATCTCTATTGACTGGGTCTATTGGTAAAAACAATATCGAGTCAGTTCAAAATTGTCGCGAACCTTCTAAATAGCGATTTTCCAAAGGAAAGATGAGTCACTGAAGTTAAAATAATGGTGAGACCTAAGGTCGAGAGTAGTAAATAAGCACAGATCATGATCCTCAGAACACGTTTTGGGGTGTCATTAAAAGCTTTATATGTATATAATATACAGGGTGTTTACAAACTCCCTGGAAATATTTTGTGTATTTGTTCCTTAGGTCAAGACAATCAAAAAACGTCATATGAATATGGGTCTGACATGCCTAGTTTTCTGTCTGTCCGTCTGTTTGTGTTTTTTACAAATTATTTTACTGCTTGAGTACTATTTCAGATAGAAACTTTAAATTTGGCACGAACGTGTACATTGGTAGGAGAAACAAGTGTATAAAATTTTGTTACTATAAATGAAACAGTTTCAAGACGGAGGCCATTTAAAATCTTTGATGTTAAATTTCAAGAAAACCATAATTTTTTATAGAAAAATGTTACCAGAATAAAAAATGTAGAATTTTAAGACGAACAAAATCATACTTTATTTGCTACAATCGGTTAATAAATAACTGAGTAATGAGACATTTACTGAAATAAATATCATACAAAATTTGCACTAAACAACAATTTGCCGTGTACAGTTGTTACATAATTAGGTAAATGTCTCATTACTCAGTTATTTATCATCCGATTGTAGCAAATAAAGTATGATTTTGTTCGTCTTAAAATTCTACATTTTTATTACTGGTAACATTTTTTTATAAAATTTACGGTTTTCGTGAAATTTAACATCAAAGATTTTAAATGGCCGCCATCTTGAAACTGTTTAAGATATCGTAACGAAATTTTACACACTTGTTTGACCTACCAAGGTAAATGTTCGTACCAAATTTGAAGTTTCTATCTAAAACAGTACTCAAGTTATAAAATAATTTGTAAAAAACACAAACAGACGGACAGACAGAAAACTAGGCATGTCAGACCCATATTTATATGACGTTTTTTGATTGTCTTGGCCTGAGGAACAAATACACAAAATATTTCCAGGGAGTTTGTAAACATCCTGTATATTTGATATATGTGTGTGTATAAATATAATAAAATACAAATAAAGACACAATCCTCACAAAAATACGTTTATTAGTCAGACAGGTTTCAAAGACAAAATCGTCATCTTCAGCGACACATGAGCTTCAACTAAATTATAATTTATAACTATTTATAACTACTGACGACTTGGTCGTTAAAATGACAAATAAACCTATTTTTGTGAGAAGTGTACTGTATTTTTATTTTTACTTTCCTTACCCTATACTAGGTAAGGTAAGTATTGCGATCGACCCAAAAATTCGATGTCGACTTTTCATAATATCTTTACGTTTCAAGGCCCCCTGAGTCCAAAAAATGCATTTTTGGCAATTGGTCTGTCTGTGTGTCTGTGTGTCTGTGTGTGTGTGTGTGTGTGTCCGGAGTGCACAGGGCAAACGGCTGGACGGATCGAACTGAAATTTACAGGATATCTTCAAACATGTAAACAATTAAACCCATGTAAATTTGAAGCAAATCGGAGGTGGTGTCTTACCGTGGGAGCAGTTTTTAGCACATTTTTTGGTATTTACTCCAAAATCCCTCTAACGATTTTGATTAAACTTTGCTAACATACTCTACTCCGACCCCCTTAACACCCTATGTACGCGAAAGACCGTTAAAAATTCGTTGAAAAAAGTTATTACAAAAACCAAGTTATTTTGTTTTTATCTCTGAAATGGCTGCTCCTATCGACTTGAAAATGGCCTCATTCGATTCAGCGTCCAAAATAATGTCAAAAACGATACCCCACTCAACTTTTTCCATTTTTTCAAAAATTGCCCCCAAAAAGGGCGTAATTGGGGGTAACATTTTTTTTTAAACTAGCCGTATTTGGTATCAAATTTGACATTTTGTGAGGTTAGAAATCGATTGAGACCAAAATCAGGTCCGTGGGATTAACCGTTTTGAAGTTAGTACCGCTTTCTTCGAAACGGATACTCCTATTAACTCGAAAATGGTATCATCAATCTCTCGCTCGAGAAATTTGATAATTGATACAGCATCTATTTTGGTAAGGAAAGTTGTGTGATGTGCACACCAGATGTTTATATGTGGGTGTTCGCATTATAATGGCCGCATTTTACTTCCGATTTGGCCCAATTTTGCTACACGCGTAGGTTTTCCAAGTCGCTCGGACGAGTTCGTTGGTCAAAAAATCCAACGAGCGAAAGCTTGTTTTCTGACCGGAAGTAATTTGTATTTGAGATTTTTTTGTACCAGAATGAAACCTTTTTGGGTTTTATCTAATCAAATAAACGTAGTATATTATTCTGCATTTAGTTTTTTTATTTACATAACCTTATAGCTCGTCTGGTCCCCCCAAAATCGATCGAATCGTAAAATACCATAAAAGTACCCGGTTTAAATCCATGTGGGGGGGGGGGGCAGCATATGATTCGTTGCTCACGAAGCGAGTTTGTCAGCTGTGAGTGTAGGGTGAGGTGCAAACAGATTTTACTAATATATTTCGTACACGCAGGCAGCTATTCAGCACTTTCGTGAGTAGATCAATTTCTCAAATAATTGTTTGAAATCATAAAATATATAAACTTATTTTTTGAAATTCTTTCAATTCACGTGAGCGTTTCAGCTGGATAATCAAATTATTTTTATTGCGTTTTTTCAATAAAATATTGTATTTCTAGTCGTGGTCTAAGGAAGTAGTACAATGCCAGGCCTCATTAAGTTGACTTCCCTCGCTAAGTCGATGCATTGCACACCCTTAACATCTATATATTTAAAATAAACGGTACCAGGAACTGGCACATACTTTCTCATAAACATATTTAAATTGATAAACGTCACGGTGACTTGTAGGGTGGGGTAGGAGAGGTGATTTTGTATTAAAGTAGTTTTCCCATAAAAATCCATAAAATAACGGAAAAACCAACTTTTCTCAAAAACGGCTAGAACGATTTTGATTAAAATTTTACAGTTTATAGTACTATAGGTCCCTAATAAACTATAAAATTTTAATCAAAATCGTTAGAGCCGTTTTTGAGAAAAATTGATTTTTCCGTTATTTTAAGGGTTTTTATGGGAAAATTACCCTTAAAAATAAACAATTCACAAAAATGAAAAAAACACCTGGAGATACCGTGGATTAGTACCTTTATACCAAATTTCATCAAAATCGGACGACTGGTTTAGGCTCTAGGTCTGATAACATCCACACAGACACACACACAGACATCACTCCGAAAACCACTTTTTTAGGTTCAGGGGGACCCAAAACGGATATTTCCACCAAAAACTCAAACTCGAAAATTTTGACGAATACAATACTTTCTCCATATACTATGGTATAGGGGGAGAAAGTAAAAATTCCTGATTTTAGTTCACTCACTTCCTGAAGTTAATACTTAACCGATTTTGATGATTATTTTTTTATTTAAAAGATAATTTAAAGTTCTAAGTCACTGTGAAGCTAAATATTCGATTTACACTTTTATTTTAGTTTTATTCCGAGTTTTAAAAATGCATCAGTAGACTATGCTACAACTAGGCTAAATAGGAAATACTGTAATTTGATTTTAAACAGCTGATAAACTAATTGAGTTTCAAATAAATAAATTGTTTACTTTAAACTTACTCAAATGTCAACAGATGATTTGATTTAGGTTATGTTATTGTTGGTGTGTTTTAGGTCTGATTTGTAATGTTTATCGTTGATTCAGTAATCAGCTGTAGTCTCTAATATTTTCATTGACAGTTTATTTCAAATTTTAAATCAATTTTTAGGTTAGGTTTTTATTAAAGTGTAGACCTGAGCCTTGCTGACTATACAACGGGTTCCAACGGCACACAACGGGTTCCAACAGGGAGTTGGGGGGTGGGGTTTGGCGTGCGGAGCACGCAGGGGTCTCCCCTAGTATTTTGTTAAAGTGTAAATACATAGGCCTACTCACATCAGTGATAATTAAACATGATCCCAAGCGGAACAACCTTCCACGTGTACAAAAACACTAATTTGTATTCAAATAAAAGTTAATTTTGAAATTAAACAAGACGATTAAATTAATTATGTGCATTTATTTAAAATCAAAGTCGTGTCTCCCAAGTTCTTCCTCGAACTGCAACGGAAATAATTTAAAATGTGGTTCGTGCTTCGTAATTAGTGGACAACCTTGAGGCAGCCTTCGATGCTGAAGAAATTCTTCTATGCAAATATTGTCTGCAGCTAGGGTTTAGCTTAATCGTTAATCGGTTTGGCTGTTAAATTTGTTTGGCATAACAAATCTCTATTGACTGGTTATTAATAAAAACTACATCGAGCCAGTTCAAAGTTGTTAACCTTCTGAATACAACAGAACGTCTTATTATTGTATCTCAAAAATTGATCAATGAGCACCCATCATGGTTTTGAGGTGCCATTAAAAATTGTGCACACTACATGTGTTCGTACTCTAACGGCCGCATTTCACGTCCGATTTGGTCCAAATTTGGTTTTCTAAGTCGCTCGTCGTGTTCGTCAGCCAAAAATAACCAACAACCGAAAGGTTTTGAAACTTTTCATACTAGAATGAAACTTTTTGGGGTTTTAATCTAAATAAACGGTATCAGGAAACTGACACATACTTTCTCCCTCATTATAGGAACTTAATTTTCTATTTTTAAGAGTAATTTTCCCATAAAAATCCATAAAATAACGGAAAAACCAACTTTTCTCAAAAACGGCTCGAAAGATTTTGATTAAAATTGTATAGTTCATAGTACTTTAGGTCCCTAATAAACTATAAAATTTTAATCAAAATCGTTACAGCCGTAATTTTTCCGTTATTTTATGTGAGGAAAATTGCCCTTAAAAATAAAAAATTCACAAAAATGAAAAAAAAAAAAACGCCTGGAGATACCGTGAATTAGTACCTCCATACCAAATTTCATCAAAATCAGACGACTGGTTTAGGCTCTAGGTCTGATAACATCCACACAGACACACATACACAACATTACAGCCCGTCTGGCTCCCAATCAAAATGTAAAATACCATAAAAGTACCCGGTTTAAATCCACGGTGGGGTAGCTTCTGATTCGTCGCCGTCAGGATACATACTCACGAAGCGAAGCAGTACGTAATCCGAGGGCGCAAGGTTGAGG
>JAGFPH010000463.1:282056-302713 GCA_018207615.1 Philaenus spumarius
CCTAGTGTAAAATATTGTAGAGACCTTGAAACATAAAATTGTTTCATTTTTTATTTTAGGACCCATTAAAATACCTTTCCTATACTGGAAAGTTAAAAAAAAATTCTTTTTGCTATCAACCATACAACATACCATATTAAGGATCATATTTTTCTAAAATTATAAGGTGAAAACAGGGAAATAAAAAACAAAATTGTATAATTTCTTACTTTAATAGGTATAAAAAGCAACAATAATATAATAAACTTGACTAAATAGTGTTTGAGTGCTTTCACAATCGAAATAACACAATAATATAATTCATTATATATATAAAGTCTGTTAGAAAAATCTAATAAAGTAAATATTTTGATACATTACAAATCAAGTCTTTAATATTCAATTCAGTTTTGTTTTACTTTTATAGATCTTGTTTTTATTTGTATCGTACAAACAGCCATAAACATAAAATGGAATACAATAAAGAAAATGTTATTTAACATGATATGTTATGTAAGCTAAATAATTTTTTAGACAAATTTAAAGGTTGGAAGGAAGAAAAGTTAAAAGATATGTTAAAGAAATTAATATTATACATAAAGGTTTAATATTGTAATAATATAAAGTTTCATTATACTTCAATAATATAAATAAAACTTTACTCGACCTTTCTATATTTTCAATCAAAGATTTTTGGAAACAATTTGTAACATTGCAGAAATGAAAGAATTCTTTTGTTCGATTAAAGGATGATTTATTTACTTTTTCAACTTGGTCAAATTAAAATGAGATTTCAAAATAAAAAACAAACACAGATGAAACAAAATGTCTTCCAAAAATCTTTCACAACTCAATCGTTTATTCACACATAGAAGATGGTATTTATACAACTTTGGCAGAGATATTTTTGAGCATCGTGTCATGCAAGCTACATTCTCTACCGTATATTTTACTGTATTAGATAAAATAATCTTAAATTAAAGATTCTAAATAAAATCTACGTAATAAGTAATAATTTATACATGTATCGTTAGCAGATAAATTAAGAGAAAAAGGAAAGTTAATTAATTTACAACATAAAAACTAGAATACATTCAGAAACTATACATGGATGGCCTAACCGCCACGTCTTTAGTTATGTTATTTTAAGTTTTCCTTTATAATGCATTCAAACTGGCTTTTATTTTTATCTAGAATTACAGCCTCTGAAAATAAACCCGACTAATGGAAGATAAATAAATTCTACAGGAATTATGTATGGCGTAGTCGTAACAGAATTGTGCGAGTAACGATTGCTAACAACGTCGGATAGTGAGAAACATTGTTAGTAAATGCGTAAACTATATTTAGATTTCTTCCGTGGAAAGTTTACTCCTAAATTTCTGAAAAGTTCTTGTTTGCATTAATGCGATTTATATTTCTATAATAAATTAACGTTCTAACAGGAAAAGAATGGTACTATTTTCAGTCTAACAAAATGCCCAGGTATTTTACAAACTATCTGGCTTATCAAAAGTAAAACATGAAACAAATTGTTGGACAAATATATAGAGATAAAATTTGCCTGCTTTTCTCAAAGAAGCTTTTTCCTAGGGTCCCATTGGACAAATATTAGAGATTTTTGGCTTTTAAAACAGCTATTTTTAAGTATAATTTGCCTAAAATTAACATTTTCTCTACAACATCTAGACTGTGACCACAAATTATAGTAAGATGTCTTTAAATACAATCAGCCTATTTAAACTCCACTTCCCACTTTGTACATAACCATTATCACCAACTTTTGTTTTATTTATGAAGTCAATATCAAGAAATCATATTATTAACAAAGAGTGATATTTCTTCAGAGATATTTATAACGCTTAAATATTAAATTATACTTAAAACCCGTTACAGTTATTTAATGTTTACAATTGTAGCACATTTTATATTAAACAATACAAAGTTTAAAGTTGTTAGCAATGCTACGCACAAATTCTATTAAGAATAATCCATTGTTTCAAACTAATAATTTACACAAATATATAATAATATACTTTTTTATGTACAAAGGGTTTTAATGAGCAAATAGCTATGATTTTTCTGATTGTGTAAACACAACCTGACGTATATAAACTTTTTTTCTAAAACTCTAATCTACTAAAATGTTTAGCACAAGATAGAAAAGTATAAAAGGGTTGCCTTTGTGCATACAACTAGTATAAGTGAAGAACAGTTCTAATCCAATCAATTTACATATGCCTCATCAATTAGAATAAAATCTCTGTTTAATGTTTTAGTAGATTTTATCAACAGTCAAGTCTGCAATCTTATTTTTCTTAGTTTACTGTTCACAGAGAGGGAAACTTATAGAATTTTAGTTCAAATTACTGAATTACACAAAGTATTAATTTTTCTGTAATAGGATCAAATCATAAAAATATACTCAATATAAACTTTTCATTTCAGTGATATTTTGAAAACACTAGAATTAGTCACATCTGTCAATCAATACGAGTCTCCCGACACCATTTTTACTAAGATGTATTATAAGTTAGCAAACATTCAGAGAAACAATGTTCCCGATTTGGGTGCCATTTTGTAAAATTAAAAACTCGAGAATATTGAAACAGATCATCTTCAATCTATCAATCCTACCCATCTATGATCGCCAATCTGATCACAGATACCAACAAGTTAAACTTATGATGTCAGTGTAATATATGTTAGAGACGAAACCGTGTTGGCCGTAGCACTCGCACAAAGGACTAATTATCTTTTCCCTTGTAAAGTTCGATAACCAATCCGCTCAACTATAATTCATACATGACATTGTATCTTAATAATTATTATTCTAATCTTAAAAAAGAAAAAGTAATAACTTTAATTGGATTATACATTCATAGAGCTGTGGAATTACTCGAATGAATTGGGGATATAAAAAATAAGATTAAAAAAAACATGACAACTGATTATAAAAGATTTACTCAAACATATTAAAGACATTCAGGTACAAATAATCAAAGAAATCATGCAACAGTAAATGTACACAAGTAACTAAATTTTGTAAACACAACAAAAAATACGTAATTTACAAAATACAAAAGAAAAGATGGAACATTTTATGTTTAAAGTGTTTGTAAAAATGAAATAAATATTTAAGAATTAAAATATGCGGACATATTAATAAAAACATTATTTGTGTTTGTACCACATATCTCAATGTTTCACCAATTGCGCAATATAGTTAATCACACGAGCACTTGTAAACACTGTTTCCAGTTCATTCTTTGAAATAATTGTTTACTATACTTGACTTAATAAACTCCCTTAATGATTACAATCGTAATTACAACTCTATTTTACTTTTATAAAATTACAACTTAAGGGTCTTCTATACCTTGCAAAAACAGCAAAAATATGCAGTTCGAACTAACGTGTTTCGGACGCCATTTTCCAACCTAAAAAGTTGTGAAACATCATAAAGGCTATGCGCTTTTGTCTTATATCTCATAATTGAAAGATATCGACGGCAACTCATTTTAATCAACAGTTTAACTGAGTAAAAATCGATCAGTTGTAACGCATTTTTTGGGAGTTTTAAGCAATAATTTCCATATTTTAAGCTAACACGTAAAAAATATAAAGCCTTTTTTATAACTTAAAGCAGTTTCCCAGATTATTAATTTATAAATAGAATCCGAAACACGTTATTACGAACGCATGTTTCAACGATTTTGCGGCTTGAGTCAGGCCTTTTTATTAAAATCATACTATACACTCAGGAGTTTTCTTCAAGGTAAAGAAGAGCATTAAAGAACAATTAATATACATTGCACAATTGGTGAAACATTGAGATATGTGGTACCTAGTGGTACATTCATAAGACAAATATTGTTTCATATTTTTATTACAGTAATTTGTATGCATATTTAATATTAAATTCTGAAATATTTATTTAATTTTCAATGAACATTTTAAATATAAAATTTTCCATTTTTTTAAAATACTTAATTATTTACATACATTTATTTTTACATGAGATTTCTTTCATTATTTTTACTTGAAAGTCTTTAATATGTTTGAGTAAATCTTTTATAATCATTTGCTATTTTTTGTTGAATCACATTTTTTATATTCATTCAAGTACTTCCTCAGTTCTATGAATCTATAATTTAATTAATTCAAGTAACTACTTTTTCTTTTTTAAGGTTAGAATAATAATTGTTAATACATGACAAATCATGTACGAGTTCTGGTTCAAGCGAGAGTTCTATGACAAACATGGCTTTGCCTCAATCATAGATTACACTGACGACATAAGTTTTCCGCGTCGGTATCTGTGAACAGATTGGCACAGGGGGGTTAATGGAATGATAGACTGTTGATCCTTTTCACTATTCCTGAGTTTTTAATCTTACAATTATATCTGTCTGTCTGCGAATACAAAAACGCAATGAGCTAATTGGATGAAATGTTGCGTGTGGTAAACACTAATATTATATCATAGATGTGTTTCAGCATGATCCACTAGCTCCAGAAGGTTATTTGAAACAAATTTTGCTTGGATTTATGGCACAATAGCTATTACCATTAAATTGTTGTACGCCTTTTAATGGAAATACAGAAATGGATTGATTATATATAGAGGTTTGAACTTCTGAGACATGTTCGTGCCTTCAACCTTCCCATTGCGCCTTTCTTCGTTGTACACTATTTTATTTTAGTGGTAATACAGAGACCAGTGTGACGTCTAAAGAGTACATGTTGTTCTTGAAGAGAAAAGAAATATCTTATTTGTTGTCAGTTAGCAAAAGAGCTAACTGGTGTTCGCCACTCGGAAATTTCAACAATATGGAAAGATAAAGATGACAGAAAAGGGAAGCTAAAAAAATATCTGATCTACTTATAAAGAAATCCTAGAGTTGTTACTACTGTGGTTCAAAATTCAGGGGGAAGTTATAACATTCTCATCTCTAGTCATATTCTTTTTTTAAGATTATGGGTTCTCCCACATCCGATACAATTTTAAAACGTTGGGTACATCAAATTCTACCTTAACAATATTATCTTTTTAAAGTTGTCGGTGATGGTTCAGGAATACTTTTTGCTATTTTAGTCGGTCAATTGGCCTCGGATTTGATAAGATTATGACGATTAATAAATTTCTAACATTGATGAGGCAGGACTCCCAAATCGGGTTCACACCCAATAGAATGCTCAGTTTTAAAGTTGAAAATATTTAAATGGGAAAATTTTGAAGAACAGAATTATCCAATATTAATGAAATCGATATAAATAAGTTTAAGTAAAGTTATTAGAAATCCTGTGTTGCCAAGGGTGTATAATTACAATACTATAAGGATTATTCAACCTATCACTAAATTGTATCCCTCTATTTGTTATGCTGGATATAGCGACGTCTTTATAAGATAAACACCGTAAACATTATTAATTGTGTTAACACAAGATGAATAATAATCTTTTTATTATTTGATATATTATTTTTTAAACAATAAAGATGAATGATACGTCAAAACACAATAATTTGCCACTACCTACACAAATATTTTAGCACTTTATGTTACTAAAGAATTATTTAAAACTGAACGAATTCTAAAAATGGAAACGGAGGAAATTTAAAACATATCATAGTTTACTTTCAGTATAAAAGACATGTTCAGGTTGATTTACAAAGACTCATAAAAGAATAAAATCGCTAGCCACAAATTCAAGGAACGTTATTTACAAGAAACTTAAGGAAAGACAAGATAACGTATTAATCTAGCTAGAGTAAGTTGCGAGTAGAAAATGGTACTGTGCTTTGCAGTTTGAGTTTAAGAAAAAATGGCAGTTCATAAAAACGTCTCGAGTCAGGCTTTGATAGTATTGTAAACGTAAAGGTTTTAATTGTTATATTCGTGCGAGGGACTTACTGTAGTCGAAATACTCGGGGGGGGGGGGGGGATGAACTACCCCACAATTACTTTGAAACAATATAATTATATTTTGTATTTTTAGAAAGACAAAAAAACCTTTAAGGTCATTATCATCCGACCGCTATTTGGCTCCTATCGGAAGAGGAACTTCTTATAAACAGAATCAAACTAATAGATACACATTTACTAGATCAAAGATTAAGAAACATAAGACAAAGAATTCGGTTGCATACCAGCGACGAACAATTTCATAACTATACCAAAATGTTTGGTATTTTAAATGTACGTTTTAATAAAAACTCAAAGTTGTCCGCATTGATTATAAAAACACGACACTCATGAACTGGGGATAAATCCTTATTGTTATACCGTAGTTACAAATGACAAGATCTCGAATTTAAATTCGCCATCCTCAAGATTCAGACGATATATTTAAATTTACAAAAAGATTTATACTCAATATATCAAAGCCGTAACTCTCGGATACAGTTCAAATAAAATATAAACAGAATGTTAAAAATAAATTTTCATTAAACTAATTCACTCACTCTAAAATTGCACCATTAAAATTACTTCAACCTACATTTGACTCGAACAAATAAAGACGACAGGTTTAGCTTTTAATTTTCCGTACAGATCCGTTGAAGGACACTCTCATCCCGGCATGCATACAAATATAATAAACATCCATACGTTCACTCAGACAGTATTTCTCTAAAATTATAATAATAACAAATCACTAAGTCTTGTTTCAGTTCTCCTTCTGCCCCCCACTGTCACGACATCGGCACTTTCTTTAAAAAACTTGATTTACACTCCAGAATAAGTATTCGACTACAACCTGTTGGTTCTCATTCACAATTTAATAATATCGTTAACTTATATTAAGGAATGAAAACAACACAATTTATACATTCACGGTGCATTTCAATAAACGCACGGAATTCAAATTAAACCCATATTGTTTTTGTTCACCCTTTAACTGCTACGTGTAAATATATACGTTAGATCGAGTATTTCCTTTCATAAACATGGATCGTCCCAACTTGGGCTCGCATATATTAAAATCCTTTTCAATTTTGAATCAATCTTAGAAAAAAGTTTACGCACACATAGTGGTACCCAAAAGTAACCGGAATTGCACTGCAGTGGGCGGGGCTTGTGTAGTGCACATTCCTGCCGCTAGTTCAGTAAAACCAGTGCCATCGACCTGGCTTGTTTTCTTCGTCTTTTGTCATAGTTTTCACTGGTGTTGTTTTGTTTAGTGTGTTTGACACTAATCTGTGACGAGTCAACACATTACGGCATTTCTCCCCTTATGTATGTAAAAGACACCACTAATCACAAAAGGAACAACAATGCGTACATATTTTCAGATTATTAAACACCACAAAGAAGTGCTAGAGTGTAACTAGTATTAAATAAATGATTTACTAAAAAAACTCATCGCCCGAGGTCAGCCCTACTTGTAGCAGTTAAAGGGTTTTAAGAAATATTAACGACCGACAGCTAAGGTAAACATAAACCTAATTTGTTTTATACTAAAGAAAATAGGAAGACGATAAAAGAGAGAGAAAAATGCACAATTAAATTCTAAATTAACTAAAGCTTGGATAATTTAATAACAACTTATCCAACCTAGCCATTGATTACATAGGCGAGTGTGAAATAACAGTAAAACATTGTTAAAACACAATTTGTTGAAGGTGAATTAAATAAAAGTCTGAACATAATGTTTAACTCTCTCTGTGTGTGTATTACAATCAATCAACATGTATATATATAAAAAATAATAGTAATAAACTTAAAAAATACCAACAAAAAGACATATAGATCCATAAATTGAAAAGTGAATAAAAAATCAACGGAAATACATAAATATAATATATACTTTAAAACGCTCAACGATTTACTCTATAGATATTTTTCTAAAACTTTGTCATTGCAGCCTCTTTGTTAATACAGAATTTTTATCAATTAAATTTGTCCGGTATTCCCACTTTCCAATAGGTTTATAAAATTGATCCAATGTCCCTAAAATTTATAATTCCAACAACATTCTCCGTATAAATACACATTGCACTTTAGCTCCTTACTTGACTTTTACATTAGTTTTATACAGATTTATAATAAATTAGACTACAAATCAAATTATTTATAGAAATTGCATACTTTTCTTCTTGTTCTGTAGGGTAGTTACACAAAGGAGACGGTTTACATACACCTTGTTCAAGGTCGTGTCATCGCTAGGTTAGCCTGGAAAACAATAGGTTGTTTAAAGCATTAGTAGTTACTGAATTTAAGAATATTTACTCAGGCTAGTGATTATACCAGGTGTCTTAAAAGCCCCCCCCCCTCTTTAACTTTTGTGTTTGTAAAAACAAACAAATATCCTTTGGGGAACGATACTAACTTAGCCCAAAGTATCTCTTGAAGCAATCGGAAATTTTGAGTGTCCCCTAAAAATAAGGAATTTTGGGGGCAACTCAAAATTTTTAAATGGGAAGTATGGTCATGTGATACCTCATTTTAAAGGTATATTTAAGACTAGGAAAATGACATAAAGAAAATAAAAATCGGACCACACAAAACAAAATGGCAGCCCTAAACGTGTTGAAATAAATCAAAATAAAGTTGCTAATATCACGAAAGGAAGAGTTTTTAGAAAAAATTTCAAAAGACAAAAAAATTTTATTTCAAAGTTCTTGACCTAAAATATTGCTTCCAAATCGATTTCGTAAATTTTAAGTAGACTCCTACATCTTAGAAAATTTTGTAAAAAATAAAATTTACAAAATCGATTTGAAAGCAATATTTTAGGTCAAGCACTTTGAAATAAACATTTTTTGTCTCTTGAAATTTTTTCTAAAAACTTCCTTTTTGAGATATTAGCAACTTTATGTTGATTTATTTCAACACGTTTAGGGCCGCCATCTTGTTTTGGGTGGTCCGATTTTTATTTTCTTTATGTCATTTTCATAGTCTTAAATAGACCTTTAAAATGAGGTATCACATGACCATACTTCCCATTTAAAAATTTTGAGTTGCACCCAAAATCCCTCATTTTTACGGGACACTCAAAATTTCCGATTGCTTCAAAAAATACTTTGGGCTAAGTTAGTATCGTTCCCCAAAGGATATTTGTTTCTTTTAACAAACACAAAAGTTAAAGAGGGGGGGGGGGACTTTTACGACATATTTTATTCCTTGTTTACCATTCAGCATATTCTGAGCTCAGATAAAAAGAAGCTTATGCCTCTCATGTTTATAATGTACAACTGTCACCGTACTTACACATGCTTATCACCAGTTTGCCATGCCGGGCTTGTTAAGTGTCATGAAATATATCTGACAGGATGAACCGCCTTTTGCAGAAGAGAAGAACACCTGAAACAACATAGGTTGATTACTGCCATTCAATTTCTTATAACTGTTCTGGATCCATAATACAAATTTGGGCAACTTATTTTCTACTGACAAATGTTTAACAATACTTTTAAATAATGTACGTAGGGCTTAGTCACCTCCCCAAAAACAACAGAAATAGAAATAAAATCTTAAAAAGTACTTTGAATTATGATGCAGAGAAGTGCGTACATACTTAAACGGGACAGATATAATTCTTTTACTTCCATGTGCTACAATCTATCGGCTTTAAAATAAACTATTTGCACTACTGATAGGAGGCTGGAATCACTAGGTTTTGTCCGAGTGTGTCAGTAAACATAGACTGTCGTGTGCGAGATTTTCTTCTCGATATTTGGATGAATCTTAATTTATGTAATCCTAGTGAAATAAGAGAAATTTTGCTGAACAAAGAGTCAGATGATGAATGTTAAATTGAATATTCTAGTGATATTTGCAACACAAAAATTTAATTTTAGAATTTACTACAGTACAATCTTTTTTTGGCATGTAAAGATGTTGATAGTGAATGCAAAAATAATTTGTTAAAGTAATTTTGTTAAATAATGTCGAGGAAAAAATTTGTTTAAAAAATGTGAATACTATAAATAAAAAAATATATAAAATTACAATATTTAAAAAAGTTAAAAATTTTAAATAAGAAAAACAATATTTATTCCTAGATATTGTGAACCAATAAATCATACAGATAATGACTGTACAAAGTTGCAAATGGCACAAATAAAGCTTAATCAAATAAACTAGTCTCAGCATGAATTGGGATTAAAAGTATGTTAGTCCCGAAAAGGTTAAAGAATAGAATACTATCAAATGAAAAAAGCACAATAGTTTTAAACTAATATTATAACTATATGTACAAGGGTCTTTCAATAAGTAACGAGACAAATTATTTTTGCACAAAAACGATTTATTGAATCAGTATAAAACTTTGGTTACTTTTCAACATATTCCCCAACAACACTTAATACACTTGTCCCATCTTTCTGCTAATTTGTAAATGCCATTGGCATAAAATTCTTTAAGTTGATCTCGAAGCCACTTTTGCACCTGATTTTTTACCTCTTCATTGGATTGAAAATGTATCCCTTGTAGACCATCTTTAGGGGGTCCAAAAAGATGGAAGTCTGATGGAGCGAGGTTGGGGCTATAGGGGGATCTCCCATCCCAGTTTCTGAAGTTTTTCTTTCGTCAGCTGTGCCGTATGTGGACGGACTTTGTCATGAAGCAAAATCACGCCTTCAGTTAAGAGACCGTGGGCGTTTCGTTCGAATTGCAGGTCTTATCTTGTTTTCCAGCATGTCACTGTAGGCTGTTGATTGTTCTTTGGCCTTCAAGAAAATCACAATAAATTGGCCCCTGAAAATCCCAGAATACTGTAAGCATGACTTTACCGGCAGATGGCTGGGTCTTGAATTTTTTTTGAATGGGAGAAGTCGTATGCTTCCACTCAAGGCTCTGTCGTTTTGACTCTGGCCCATAGTGGTGGATCCATGTTTCATCACACGCTACAATTCTTTTGAAAAAACCTTCTCCTTCAGTCGAATATCGATTTTTCAACTGTTGACTGATTTGAAGCAGGGTTTCTTTGTGAGCGTCCGTGAGTTGTCTGGGCACCCATCTCGCACAGGTTTTCTTGTACTGCAGCTTGTTATGAATAATGTTATGGACAGTTCCAACACTCGCGTATACTTTTTCACTTATCAGTTCAACGGTGATACGCCTATTGTGCCGAATTAAAGCGTCAATCCGAGATTCGAAAGAGGAAGTCCCAACTTCGATCGGTCGTCCACTACGTTGCTTTTGTACGGCCACTTTGAAACTGTTCTACCCATTTGTAAACGTTCGAACGATTCAAACAATTGTCTCCGTACACTTTTAACATTCTTTTGTTGATGTCACTACCTTTCTCACCTTCCGCGACTAAAAATCTGATCACGGCACGTTGTTCTTCCACGGTGCAATTCTCGAGCGGACTTGCCATCGTTAACAGAGTTAATTTGAGGTTATGTTGACAAAATACGATTGAACAGCTGATCAATTGTCATCGCAAGGTTGCCAACTTTATGTCCTGAAAGTTTTGTACTGATTCAATAAACCGTTTTTGAGCAATAATAATTTGTCTCGTTACTTATTGAATGCCCCTCGTAATTAATAAAAAATAATAATTACAACAGTGAATCATTACTTTTTACTATATTTTTACATGTAAAATTGTTTTACAAGATGTTGATTTAAAAGGTCACTGAAAATATCTCTTTCTTTCAATATCCGAAAATATCGTACATTTTTTATTTAGATGAAAACTTTTCCAGTGATTTCATTAATCAAATATTTCACACTAAAATAAAACCACACCTTCGTACTCTTTAAACCTATAGATACAAATAGAAATTGGTAAATGATGTTTTAAAACACATCATTGTTAAGCGGTGAATATTTACATTCGTAATTTTTACACAGAAAAATAAGAGAAATTGGTTATAAAAAAAATTCCCTTTGAATCTTCTAGAATGTACAATATACTGTAGGTGTTAGGAAGTGTAATTGTATTTCCTTAACCTAATGTTCTGTGACACTTGAGTTTTTAAGGCAGTTTTTCCTTTACACCCACTGATTTAAGTATTTTCCGTCTGGAAGCACCCCTCCTTAAACTACCACAACTACTGGTGACTATTTACAAAAAGTTACTCCAAAATTACATCATGTATATTATAATTGATCACAAGCATAACTTTAGGAAATAACAAACCTTTACTTATAGGCTAGGATGTACTTGTTTCAAAGCCCATATTTACCAGCACTATCGCTTACCTTATCATTTCTTTCGCAGAGGAACTTTAGTCTCTGTGATTTTTTATGCATAAAAACACCATCAAGATGTCCAGTTTCCACACTTCGGATTTCTATAGCCTTATTTCCCCATCCCATAATTTGTCCTGTCCCTATATACGCCACAGAAGTTGGCATTTCACCCCATTGTAAAACTATGTTTTTAGATACCTGAAAACAATAGAACAAATAATATTGTAAAACATAAACAAATCAGACCTTTCAACAAAATTTATTCTATTTATCATTGAAACACTGACATGTTATAACAAAACTGAAATCTTTGTCTATTTGTATAAATTATAATTCTGTCTTCATCACTGGACCTTCTTAATGTATACTTGATTTAGGTAGGAGCATAATCTATATAATAAAAATGAATTGCTTTTCCTTTGTAAGCGCATCACTTGAGACCTGCTGGACCAATTTGGCTATTTTTGTGTTTTAAAATGTTCGTAATAGTCTGAACTAGGTTTTTATATTAACCCTTAACGGGCGGCTAGCGCCTTTATACGAGGCACGACCCATTCTCTAAACGCGGTTAACGCCTTTAGACGCAAAAACATGCTTAGATGATCCCGTAGTTCACGAAACTTAGACCAAATAAAAAATATAAGCAAAGTCTGTGACTCCTTATCGCTCTGTGTTCTGTCGCCAAAGCAAATTAATCTACTATCGCTTGTGTTCTGAGCGCGGCTTACGCCTACAGACACAAACTGTTTCATTCAGCTGTTTGTTGTATTTGTACTGTGAGTTTAATGGTATTTACTGAAAAGTGAATATGAATGTGGCTTTTATGTGTAGTATTGATGAAACAACAATCATTTTAGTAAATTTTTATTTTTAGACAACAAGAATTACTACATTCTATGTTTATGTTTTTCGTTTTCTCTAGCCTATATAAAATGTATTCTTGTATGCATCTCTTTGTAAGGTATGTTTATTATTATTTATTTTGTTTTCTTTTTATATATAAGAATTTAATACGATAATTATTTTATTTTTTGACTAGTAAAAGTATTGCTTGTATGTATTTTGTTTTTGAAGAGGCTTATTGTAAATTTTGCAAAGTTTGGTTTGACTTTTTTAATCCGTAATAGTAAAAAATATTCAAAAAATATTTGATATTTATTAGTTCTTCAGCTTTAATAATAAGTCTCCAACTCCCACATACAGTTACTTGTACCTCCGGTGGGTTTGCTACAGGCCTAGAATTGGACCTGTGGTAATATATGTGTATATGTATGTATGTAGTATATGTATGTATATAGTGGAATAAATAAATAAAAATAAATATTTGGATATTTTTTTATGTGTAGCCTACTATTTAACCCTGAGAATCTGAATTTAAAAAGAACATTGAGAAAATATAAATTTCTTATTTATTTTTTGTAAATGAGCGGTAGCCCATGTTTTAGCTTAGCGCTTTATGGGTTAAAGAAAAATTTGAAAAGTTTCCCGAAAAAGTTTCAAATTTGGAAAAACTAAACAGCTTCTTTTGTATGGACTGAAGTCCATAGCGCACAAAAACAGCTGTTCTTATAAAAAGCTTAACAACATGTTTGTTTACATTCGTTACCATAGCAACTATTAGCATTTATAATCAGTTTATTATTCTTCAAAACCAACAGCTTTTTAGGTTAGATTGACCAACTTAAAGCAAACAAAAACAAAAATCAACTAAAAATGCTTACTATATTTTAATTCAATTCAAAAATTAGTTGTTACATGTTACATATAAAACAGCTGATTTGAATCAAAAACTGAACATAATTTTAGGTTAAGCCTACAATGAACCAACACACGTTTTTATTTGAAACCAATTTGGCAAATTTAGAATCAGGTTTCTTACAATTCTTCACAACTATTAGTTTTTTTTAGATTAGGTAAAAGCAAACAAACAGTTTAATGTTTTATCTATAAAGGTTTACAAACTATCATATACTTATTTCTATAAGGGTTTTTTCTGTTACGTCCCTTTTTCGCCGGTCCAACTTAACCGATTTTTACGATTGAGGTGTCATTTTAAATCTTATGATCTAGCGCACCTGCGAATGGTAATTAAAAAAATCATTTCGTTTAGGGCTCCAACCCCAAGCCTTTGATTTATTTCTAGAGGGCGCTTTCAAAGGTCCAGTGCTTACCAACTTGCATTATTACGGTTTTTTACGTGATGTAATTTAACAGCTGATATTTCTTTGAATTGTAGGTGAGTTTCTAACAAACAGAAAAAAATATTAAAATGCGCAATTTGCGAACAGGCCCCCTAGTAAATATAAATTTGTGCAGTATATTCTTAACCCTAGAACACTAACTTTGTTTTAGCCAAACGTAGATACTAACCTTTCGTCTGCCAGACTACTGTTTAAAAAGGGTAATAAACCAAACTAAAATATAAAACAAATATTTTTACTCTCATAACTTTGAATAAGGCGTCAATATAAACACTTTCAATACGTTTTACAAAATGTTTAGTCTGTGGCATCGTCACAGGAACACTTTGCTTGGTACTTCCCACAAATTGCTCTTGAGCACTTCTCACAGAAGAATTGTGTCATTCTTCACTTTGATGAAAGGTAGAATGTGCATATCTTACGATCCTGTTGTTGTCTTACATTCAATACAACTGTCTTAAATTGTTCAGGAACATAGTCCAGTTCTGCACCAGTATCACATGAGTAACTACCAGTAACTAAACTAATGTAAATACTAACGTTTCGTCTGCCAGACTACGCGAACCTAAAAACTAGTAAAAATCATGCACGTATGGACTTACTATACTGACCATATAATCAGCTAGTGCTCAAATGAAGTGGTGGGCCGCTCGGTGGAGAGGGAGTAGGGAAAGTAGAAAAATCGATAGTTCACAGTAGTCTGTCAGACTAAACGTTAGTGTTCTAGGGTTAACTGGTATAAAAACCATTTTACAATTCGATTACTTAAGTCAATGTAATGAAATGGAATAACTACCCTTGAAATTAAATCAAGCAATAGCGAAGCATTGCTGGGTCCACTAGTATATAAAAAACTTCGTGCATTAATATTTGTATTTCTTCAGTTGGTTCAACTTGCCGTTATAACCTGGTACGCAGCCTCCCAATTTGGTTTCAAGCACCTCCAAACCAAATAAATGTTTATAAGAAGATGTTCCTCAAAAAATATTTTCTGTGTAATATTAATCTGTGTGTTTAAAATTTAGTCATAATAATAACTCAATAAATGTAATGTTACGAGTTAAAAAGGCCATCAGTGAAAAGTTAGAATAATTAAAAACAGAACTTACTTTTCCGTAAGTATTGACGTAGACTCCTTCGTTGTCATAACAAAGCAAGAGTTGCATGCCGTTGGAGTTAGGTAATGCCACGATACAGTGGGGTGAGATTGGGCCCTGTGTCTGAAATTTACAAAATACAATACATTTAAAAAAATTAATTAAGCTTTAACTTGAAGTTAAATTATTTTGAAAAACAACACTTACTTTTAACTCACATAATACAGACTAGATAAATTGGGGGCTGTAAAATTTATATTAAACATTTAACTTCTGGATAGTTTCTGAACAAATTTTTAACTCTGTTACAATCAATCAACATTATATTTTTAGTGAGAAAGACCGACTAAGATGAACAGAATAGCTTAAATTTTCAACCATCAAAATTTACTTCCTTTAGCGGACTCACCCCCAAGGCCGTTAAAAGTCGTCCATTTTATACCTCTATTAGACGGACATACAGACATAAAATAAACAAAATCTAGGCAGCCCTGATTTCTAGTTTCTTGACAAAAGTGTGCTTGATTAACCCTGAGGATGCGTGGAAATTTTTACAGCTTATTTTACTTCAACCAATCAAAACAAAAACAAAAACTAAAAATTTCTCACTGAAACTCTATATTTAGATCAGGGCTGAGTTATTTTAAACTTTCTTAGTAAAAAAGTCAAAACAAACTTACTGCTAATCAACCACAATCTAACATTAGAAAAACAACCTGGAATTTGTCTTACATGTTTTGGCAAGTAGATATCATAAACAGAACCAGAGTCCAGATCAACAGCATGGAATCCATCAGCGGAACCATAAATGACTTTAAGTCTTGTGCCTTCTTCCACTGTCAGGTCTACAAGCAATGGCCTGTGTGCTAGTTCTCCAAAAGACTTGAAACAGAAGAGAAATCAGCTCTTTATTCATTCATTGTTTTTTTACAATTAGATACATTTTCTATAAACTTTTCTGACACAAAGGTAAGTTATTTAAAAGAAGATTTTATCTATGATAGCTGGCCCGATCCGGCTTTGCACGGATAGACAAATCAAAGTTAAATGTATATTAACAAAAACTATGTATTTCTTATAGGGATTTTTAGTAACTTTGACCCCGCCAAACCCCCCTAAAATTTCAAATTTTTTGAAAACCTTTCTTAGCGAGCACCTAGGGCCTGGAGGAAGCTACATACCAAATTTAATTCCAATCCGTTCAGTGGTTTTTGAGATTTTGTGATGAGTGAGTGAGTGGTATTTGGATATTACTAGCTGACCCGTACAGTGTTGCCCGTGGTGGTGGTAACTTTGATCCCGCCAAACCCCTCCTAAAATTTCGAACTTTTTCATACCCTTTCTTAGTGAGCACCTATGGTCCTAGAGGAAGCTACATACCAAATTTCATTCCAATCCGTTCGGTAGTTTTGAAGAAATCGTGATTTAATAACTTTGATCCCCCCAAACCCCCCCTAAAATTTCAAATTTTTTCAAACCCTTTTTTAGTGAGCACCTATGGCCCTAGAGGAAGCTACATACCAAATTTCATTCCAATCCGTTCGGTAGTTTTGAAGAAATCGTGATTTAATAACTGTAATCCCCCCCAAACCCCCCTAAAATTTCGAATTTTTTCAAACCCTTTTTTAGTGAGCACCTATGGACCTAGAGGAAGCTACATACCAAATTTCATTCCAATCCGTTTGGTAGTTTTGAAGAAGTCATTTTTTAATAATTTTGATCCCCCCAAACCCCCCGTAAAATTTTGAATTTTTTCAAACCCTTTCTTAGTGAGCACCTATGGCCCTAGAGGAAGCTACATACCAAATTTCATTTCAATCCGTTCGGTAGTTTTTGAGAAATCGTGATGAGTGAGTGAGTGAGTGGTATTTCGCTTTTATATATAGATATATAGATTGTTTAAACTAGATTCTGTGCCCTAACAAATTATGACAAATACCTCAGCACTAGAATGTTACACTTTTATAGTACTCTTTCAGAAATGATTTTAAATTAGATGAAGGCAGGTTGACCAAATATAGGAAGCTACCACTTCAAGTTGGTGCAGGCTCTATATAATAAACTTCCCATCATTTGAAAGTTAGGAAGATAAACAACGCTGTCTGAATCTTTTTACTCTGTGGGAGTATTCTTTGACCATGGAGAGTTTTAGGGACGCTTTGTCTGAGATGCTTTGATGGTATGAAACATTTAATTCTCTTATCGAAGGTTTATCATAGTCTTTTAATTTAAGCATTCAATTATAATATGATAGGTAGGCTACTTTAAATTTATTATGATTTCTTCCTTACTCTATAAATGTTTAACGTCGAAATAACTCAATCCACTTGATTAGTACTGCAATCTGTAGTCTAATCTTGAAAAGTACATTGAATACAGATCTTGACCGTCAATATTTTGGAAAAATCGATTAAATCTTCATCAAACATACTGTGAGTCATAACTCTAGTTTAGATTGTTGCTTTCCTTGTGCATGGTTTTGTTTGTAGTTTTAAACATTTATTGTGTGATAATTTAAGTAGTGAAGAGTATTAAGATATAATTTTTTAGTTCAAATACGTCTTTGTGTGTAAATATCACCATAGCATAAGTTTTGGCTTACATTTTTATTTACCAGTTGTTTACTGTTTATCTAAATATGCCTGATCGTGCTTTTCTTCGGGAAGAAGATATTTTAAACTTTTTTTTATGAGTCAGACAATGACCTTTTAGAGTCAAGTGATTCTCAATCATGTAGTAACACCGACTCATCGGATAAATGTGACGGATGATTTGGTCTCAGAGCAGAATGCTAGGCCTATTCTTCAGACTGTGGATAGTTTGCCTACAGAAGGGATTTAATAATAATAGTTTAATGTGAAAACTTTGATACCTTCTAAAATTATATGCAGATTTATTTTGTTGAATAAAAATATGTTAAATTATTGATACATATTCTTAGAATATAGTTTACAAAGTCTACAGATATAATCAGTCAAATAGACAAAACTTCCCAGCGCTTGGGAGTAGGCCTTACTATCTTGTAGCAGTGAAAATCTATATAATAAAAATGAATTGCTGTTCCTCTGTAAGCGCATCACTTGAGAACGGCTGGACCAATTTGGCTATTTTTTGTTTTAAAATGTTCGTAATAGTCCGAACTAGGTCTTTATATAAAGAAAATTTTGAAAAGTCTCCTGAAAAAGTTTCAAATTTGGAAAAAACTAAACAGCCTCTTTTGTATGGACTCAAGACCATAATGCACAAAAACAGCTTAAAAAGCTTAGCAACAAGTCATATTTGTTTACGTTCATTAACATAGCAACTTTACTCAGCATTTTATAATCAATTTATTATTATTCAAAACCAACAGCTTTTTTAGGTTAGATGGACCAACTTAAGCAAACAAAAACAAAAATCAACGAAAAATGCTTACTATATTTTAATTCAATTCAAACATTGGTTGTTACATAATATATATTTATCAGCTGTGTTGGATCAAAAACTGAACATGATTTTAGTTTAGGCCTACAATGAACCAAAACACGTTTATTTGCAACCAATTTAGAATCTGGTTTTTTACAATTCTTCACAACTATCAGTTTTTAAAGATTAGGTAAAAGCAAACAAAAGGATTACTGTATTATCTATAAAGGTTTACAAACTACAAATCTAAATTTGTGTAATATATTCTTAAGTGATATAAAACCATTTTACAATTACTTAAGTCAATGTAATGAAATGGGACAACTACCCTTTAAATTAAATCAAGCAATAGCGAAGTATTGCTGGGTCCACTAGTTGTTAATAACTTATAACAATTTTATTATTTATAATGGATTTGTATGTATAATTTTATTGAGACACCCACATTCAAAAAATAATGTTTAAAAAATAAATAAAATAACTGTCAGCGACAACATTGCCTGTGAGAAAGGTAATATATGATTTCAATCCAATTTGACTTTTTATAATCAGTACAACAGTAGTGAGGGAATTGCGGTATAAATATTATTTTGACCAAGTGACTAGAAAGCTCACCTTAAAAGCCATGAACTTATGATATGGTTTGGGCGCCCAAGCGTAGATCTCGATACTGTCTTTCAATGCAATAACCAGGAACTTGATTCTTTCATATTTTACAATACGGAAGTGTACAGCACCTTGAAGATCTCCTACATTGATCCAGCCATTGCGTCGTTCCACTTGCTGCAATCATAAAGTAAGGAAAACATATCTCAGTTGTGGCACACGTGTTTAACAACATGGAATTGAAAGGTGACCTCATACTAAAACAGTAGTATACTATCTCATGAAAACAGTGTATATTATTCTACAGGAAATAATACAGTAGGTAAAAATATTACCCATAAATGAATATTTAGAGAAATTTGCGGATAATCAGCTAACTACTTTTGTTATATATTTTAGAAATACAAAATATTAATCAGTAAAATAAACTATAAATTCAAACAATGAAAAATAAAACTTATACTTATGTGTATTTGTAGCATTTTGAACAAAATTTATAAAATTTATTTGTTTTGACGATGGTAGTTCTAGTTAATATAATATGACAAGTAGGTATCTCCGGCTTCGCTTGAACATTTGATTAAATAAATTAAAGAACTATCGGGTAAATATCGGACCTTACCAATACACTCAATAAAAAAAAAAAAAAAAAACAAGTTCCATAACCTAAAAACACAGAGTTTTGTAAAAATCGATTCGTTTTCCTTTCAGGCCTACGTAAATGATCAGCTATGCACCGATAAGCGCTAAAAATATTGTTTTCCGCCGGTTTGCTATTCAACAGGGCTGTGCTGTCCCACCAGAGCCCCCTCGAACCCTTCTAAGCTCTAAGAAATAAAATTCAACAAGAATTAATTAAAAATTGAAATAATTCGGACAAAGTTTTAGTTTTTATAAAACGTATCAGGAGGTTGTGAAATGTTTGATTGTGGAACTCTTCAAAATTAACGACGTCTGGCGCCAACAACCAACCAGCCTCACTAAAACATTTACAGGTGAAATCGAGTGCACACGATTGAGTTTAAGTCAAGGGAGGGAGCACCAGTACCCGCCCACGGTTGTAAGGGTTTTCTTTAATGTTTGAGCGGGGTATAGTTTTACAATAGCAGAGCAATGTTAACCTGTAAGAGATGCCATTGTAGGTAGAAACTGTTGTTTACTCTATAAAGCCGTAACTGTGTTGAAAGTATATATTTATTATTTAAAGGCATACAAATGCGATT
>JAGFPH010000463.1:312713-345909 GCA_018207615.1 Philaenus spumarius
TAGTACTAAGGAGGGGTGTAATATCCACCCCTTGGCTACACGACATCCGACTATAAACTCACCCCAAAGTGCGGCACAAAGAATCTCCGAATTGAACCTCTTCTTGTATTTGCGTATCTCCGGTGTGTCCGAAGCGAGGTCGTGCGAAGTCGGAGTGACGTTCACGTTGACATGACTCTCTCTCCTCGAACCCCCTCCGCCAGCACCGAATCCAAACGTCAAGAAGGATTTCTGTTTCTGTTGCAAATTATAACCACCAAGTTTACTAACCGCTTGACGGTACTAAAACAACAATAGTCATTTTAGATTAGCTACTTAATTTGTTTGCTATACCTTTGCTTAAAAATAGAAAGTACATGATTTAGTTTTATTATAGTCCTGACATTGGACTCGATAGAGATCACTGAGATCGAATTACATCAAAATATGGCAAAAGTATAATTAGTCATGATAATAACATACAGTATCATCAAATATGTTATAGTATAGGTAATTTATTATATAGCGGCGCTTGACCTTGGCCCAGCAGACGGTTTTCTACTCACTGTTCAGCGACTAAGCTTTCTGCTCCGCCTCCAAGCGCCACCACATAGCAAATAAACTATACAGTTAAGGTAAGGCACGTACTTAATACAAATAAAAAGTTGTTAATCCGGCATCTATATTTATTTTTAATCTACAGTGGTTTACTTTAAGAAAATGCCCAAAACATGTTCTGAACTTTATAAATACTGAATTGCAAGAAAACTTATAGAAGCTTGTTATAAAGTATAGCTCTTAACATTAAAGCTTAAGAAATGGAAGACCGACCATAAAATCCTGTATATATTTGAGCAGGGGTTTTCAACAAGGGGCCGGTAACATATTTTATGGCCGAATGCTTTAAAAGAATTTAAAATTATTGAAAATAAAAATCACCCGAAATATTGGAAAAGAAAATTTTATTACGTAAATAAAATATAAAAGGCCTAAACTAATAGAAACTACATACAGAAAATATAATAATCCGATTACACTGCCGAACCACTGAATTTCCAAAATTAACTTGAAATGTTTTAGGGTTTTAACTATTTTAAAAATCGGGCTACTCACGAAGGCGCTGAATAGCTGCCTCGGTGTACAAAATTGTTTAGTAGAATTTGTTTGCACCTCATGCTCCAGCTCCTGATCACAGCACAAAAACTCTCACATCAGAAGATGTTCCGACAGTAAAATTCGCCTTTTAGATATGGTATTTTATGTTTTGATCGATGCAATCGTTGGAGAAACAATACGTAAATACATATACAGGGTTAGTTAAAAGTCTGGAGACACCCCCTTAACTCTCCACCGAGCATTGATAGAAAATCCAAACCCGGGGGTTGTTAATAGGTCATAAAAGCACACTTCCCCATGCATAGGGCAACGTTGCCCCCCAACTCATAATCGGAATTTTTGGGGGCTACTCAATATTTTTAAATGGGAAGTATGGTCATGTCATACCTCATTTTAAAGGTCTATTTAAGACTAGGAAAATGACATAAAGAAAATAAAAATCGGACCACCCAAAACAAAATAGCGGCCCTAAACGTGTTGACATGAAATTGCTAATATCTCGAAAAGGAAGAGTTTTTAGAAAAAATTTCAAGAGACAAAAAATGTTTATTTCAAATTGCTTGACCTAAAAAAATTGCTTCCAAATCAATTTCGTACATTTTATTTTTTACAACATTTTTTAAGATGGATGAGTAAAAATAAAATGTACAAAATCAATTTGGAAGCAATATTTTAGGTCAAGCACTTTGAAATAAACATTTTTTGTCTCTTGAAATTTTTTCTAAAAACTCTTCCTTTTTGAGATATTAGCAACTTTATGTCGATTTATTTCAACACGTTTAGGGCCACCATTTTGTTTTGGGTGGTTTGATTTATATTTTCTTAGTCTTAAATAGACCTTTAAAATGAGGTATCACATGACCATACTTCCCATTTAAAAATATTGAGTAGCCCCCAAAAATTCCGATTTTGAGTTGGGGGGCAACGTTGCCCTATGCATGAAGAAGTGTGCTGTTATGACCTATAAACAACCCCCGGGTTTGGATTTTCTATCAATGCTCGGTGGAGAGTTAAGGGGGTGTCTCCAGACTTTTAACTAACCCTGTATATATTTTTAATGACACCCCTAAAACGTGTTATAGGGACCATGATCGGTGCTCATTAGCCATAATAGTCACTGCAATAGCACATCTTTCTAATAGAAATTTGCTAAAAGTGAAAACAGAAAAGGTCTTCGAACACCAGCCCTTGGATAAAAATATGTGGAATAGCCTTGTTTAGAACATTTCAATATATTTTATCATTCAATGAGGCATTTCAAATTATCCAAGCTAAATGCTGCTTGTAATAAAAATATTATCTTAATCAAATTAGTTTGCATTTTTGTCTAAGTAAAAAAACATAAAGAGTAAAAATGTTATGAAAAATTCCACTTTTTCAACGGTCTTAAAGTTTTGATTTATTTACACAAATTCAATACTTTTTCTTTTGAAATTATTTATATTATTTTATTTATAAAATAACATTTTATAATAACTTTTTTTAAAGAAAAGGTAAACAGTTTTGGACTAAAATATACAAAATGTACAGTTATCACTTTAAAATTCAGTGTATTTGAAAACATAAAATAGCAACATATTATAACTTTTAAAGTTATTTATTTCAGACTTATTTATTGGCTTTAAATTTCAAGGTTTAAACAAATTATAAAGAACATAGAATATTAAAACAAATTTACATTATTTTAAGAAAAGTTTATAGATATATGTAATAAAAAAAGTAACATCTAATATTCTAAATTTAAAGACAACTTTGTTCTAGTTCTAACTATTTACTATTGAACATATTAAGGCTAATGCAGATCTGTGTATTACAAAATAGCGTACATAAAATAATACAAAGGCTTTACCAGGTATTAGAGTAATGTTAAAAAAACTGAACACGTTCGCTGTTGAAATTTCCTTCTCAAATTATTTATTGTGTGCGATAATTTTGTTTCCCCTTAAAAGTGTTAAACCTACAGCACTTAGCAATACAATTATTCTTATTAGGATACTAATTTGTCTTCTTAAAAAGATAATTAAAACCGAAGTGTTTCGGTGTTTTTTAAGTGGAGTTTTAAGGCAAAAAAATACCCCTATACAACTAATATTTAGTCTGCCAACTACATAAACAACTAAATTTTATGTGAGTAATTTTTATTGTATTCTTGGGGTTTTCATTAGCTTGAGTATTGTATTAAAAGGTAAAAAAATGGCTAGAGTCTAGAAGAAATTATAAAAAAAGTAACGTAATTAAAATTGTGTTAACATAGTAGGCCTATTTAAAATTTGACTGGCCGCCATTTTCGATAGGGTTAAGATAGATACCTCTAATTTGTGCCATTCTTCTTCATTCATCAAGCCCTTTAAAATGAGGTATCACTTGATGGGGGTTTGTATTTAAGATTTTTGAATTACCCTCTCAAGCCCCCATTTTTGGGGTAAGGGGTGAAATGGTCGGTTACACCAAAATTCATCTCACTTTGTCTTATAAAGATACCCCGAAGCTCAATTTATTCATTTCTACTTGTCCCAAAGTTAAGGACGGACACCCGGTATAAACATTACATTCACACACTCCATCCGTATTCGAATGAGGGACCTAAAGTTTGGAGTTGAGTATTTTATAACACCTATACCTCAAACATTATACAGACCGAATGAAAACTACCAACAAAAAACCTGTTCCATTTTAACATTATTCTTAATACACAGCAGAGCCTCGATATTATATCTTATAGATTACAGAAACTTAAAGAAAGCTAGCTATAGAGAAAGCTTAGTGGCTAAATAAATGAATAATACTTACATGAAATAAATAGTTTAATAATCAGCAACATCGTTGTGTTACTGCGTCGTGAGGCTCTCACCATTAGTTCAGCCAGGCAGACAATACCAACATTAGTAACATAAATACAACATTATACCACGATATCAGTTAAAGTCAAAAGTGGTGTAATGTTGCGTCGGTGATGGACATGAACGCAGGGTGTATACATCCGATGTAATAGGTTATGAATACTCAGTAATTAGGTAGTAAGGATAATTATTTGGATATGTTGGGAGTTGTAACGAAAACAAATTCGATTAAAAGAAAGTAGGCTTTGACAAAAGTCATTTCATTGTCAAACTTTAACACTTTTTATGCGTTTCTGAAAGCTGGAAAATTTTTTCTTTTGGGTTGAAAATGTAAACCTTACTAACCTAACATCAAACTACCAAGAATTTAAAAAATCGTTTAACCAAAAATTTGCGTTTTAGATTTTACAAAAAATACTTGTCAAACTGATACAAATACAGCAAAACTCCAATTATCCGAACTCAAACTATCCGAATCACTGATTATCCAAATCGCTGACTATCCGAATCGCTTTCAGAATTTCAGAAAAAAAAATCAAGACGGGGACGTACTGTGATTCGTAAAATAATGATTCTGTCTACGCGCACTATTGTCCTTCCCTCCGCAAAGCTAGCGTAGGCGCCAGGTGTCAAACAGTTTACTTTGACCGAGATGTTCAGCAAGCAATGACATTCATTTATATACATACGATTAACGCGTAAAAGTGTTTCCTTTTCATTAAGTTAATTAAAGGCTCTTTTTATTGTTTTATTTTATCATTAAGCAAACTCTCTTGTTGTAAACCAAAGTAAAACTGAAAAACTTGTATTTTCACTGAACAGTTTAAGTAAAGATTCCACTGCCAAAACTGTAAAATTGTTAGATATGCATTTGGATTGTCAGTTAAATTGGGAGCATCATGTAACAACTCTATGTAGCAAATTGTCTAGAGTTACCTATTTGATGCGCAAATTGAAAGCTTGTGTCAGTATGGACATACTGATTAATGTGTATTATGCATTTTGCCATTCACATTTGACGTATGGTATAACACTATGGGGTAACAGCAGTGGTTCTAAGAAAGTTTTTGTGTGGCAAAAAAGAATCTTAAGAACTATAAAGAATATGGCAGAAAGAGATAGTTGTTTACCCATATTTAAAGAATTTAAAATATTGACACTACCCAGTTTATATATATATTATTGTTTACTAGATGTTAAGGCGAATTTAAAGAACTGTACTTTCAGGCAAAATATTCATAGTTACAATACTAGAAGGAAATATTGTATAGATGCAATGCATGTAAGACTTAAAAAAACTGACAACAGTATTCTATGTATGAAAATAAAACTTTTTAATAAATTGCCTGAGGAGGCTTGGACAACTGGATTAGGGAATTTTAAATTAAGAGTCAGTAGTTGGCTCAAACTGAAAGCTTTTTATTCCATCCAGGAGTATTTGATTTGTGACACTAAATCAATAAGTTTTTAAATGTTCATTAAAATAGGTTGTCTTTTTGTAGTTGACTGTGGTTGTATATTTGTATTGATTTTGACTGTTTCTTATAGTAATTTTATTTTATTGTTATATTGATGTCACTTGAAAAAAGTGATGTGTTGGAAATTTTTCTTCAAATTTTGCTCATTTTGTTAAATTATGTTGACACTGTCTATTGCCATAAAAAATGTGCTTAATGACAATAAAAGATTTTGAATTTTGAATTATTTAAAAATACAGTAGTTTTGTTCTCTCATTTTCAACATACATACAGTAATTAATTAACCTTTTTTCGGGACTAACATAGTCTAAATCCTAATTCATGCTCAGACTAGGTACGGTACGATTCAAGCATGGGACAATTGTATGCTTCGTATGCCTAGCAATAGCGAGAGATTTGTTTTACTCGTAATTTAGTGCAACAAAGTGAAATATATCTATAAAGTAAGGTTATTTTAACATTTTCAAGAATACAGTTCAATACTATGATTTATTCTCTACAATTTGTTCTAATCAAATTTCATTTTTGGATAAAGCAAATGTTCCTAATACATTTTTCAAAATAGGCTTCGACAAAACCTAGTAAACGCGGTCTGGCAACATGATTTTATTCTCTCTATTTTCCACTGTTAGCTAGTACCTCCTATCGATAGTACAAATAGTTCATTTTAAATATAATAGATGGTAGTAAATGCCAGAAAAGAATTATATAAGTCCCGTTAACGCTATGATAGTACCTAAATGTTATACGCGACCGTAGGATGTGCGGATAGTTTACTCCAGTACCGTAAACACGAAGCCAGTCCCGAAAAGGTTAAATAGACCCTTTTACGGAAAAATCCCACTATCCGAATGGGGTCCAGTCCCAATTGATTCGGATAACTGGAGTTCTACTGTACATAAATAGTGTATCTTTTCTTTCAATCATGAAGATTTTTCTGATTCCTTCGGTAATTAAACCGTAGCCAAGTCAATTTATAGCAGATTCTACTTCTTTTCTACTACAGTCAACTTCCGATAAAAATTTTTCCAAACTACACTTTTTTTCTGAACACCTTGATATTTAAGAAATGAAATGTACGCATAACTGCCACAATGTTGGAAATGTTTACTAAATCAGCACGGTGTTCTTAAAATTTCATAAATAAATATGTTTGAAATGTACTTGATAACAATTTAACAAATACATGAAATTCTGTGCAGAGGTACGAGGGTCGTTCATTAAATCCTTAAACAAAGGTACAAAAACAAAGTATTTTGGGTAACTTTTTGAAAATTTTTAAACATAATCTCCTCTTAGTCCTATACACTTTTATAACAGTTTTTCCAACTTTCTTAACCCGTCCAAAAAGTAAGAAGGTTCTCAAAATAAGCATCTGTTTGGGAGATGACTTCTTTGTTCGTCCCGCACCAACGTACGCCAAGCCATTTTTTCAAGTTTGGAAATAAGAAAGTCACTGGAGTCCAAATCTGGTGGATGTTGTAACAATTCAAACTTCAATTCCACGATTTTAGCCATTGAAACTGCACAGATATGAGGCTGTGCATTGTCTTGATGAAAGAGCAGTTGATGCATTGTCTTGATGAGGGCATTTAGTTTTAATTTCTTCACTCAACCAATGAAATAAAGATGCATAAATACTCTCCAGTTATTGTTTTTTTCTTTTTCCAAGTAATCGGTGTAAATAATTCCTCTTGCATTCCAATAATAACCTTCCCAGCCAATTTCACCTTCTTCAGAACCTGTTCACCATCAAAACCCCACTGTTTTGACTGTTCCTTCGTCTTGGTGTGAAGTAGTGAATTCATATTTCGTCCACAGTTATGTATCGATGCAGAAACTCATCCAGATTGAGATGAAAAAGTGCCAAATTAGCTCCAGAAACAACCACATGACTGCGGTTATTCTCCTATACAGCATCCATCTTGCTGAAACTTTTTTACACCCAGTTTTTCATGTAAAATTGAAAACAAGTACCTTGTGATATGCCTTTGGCCTCAACTATCTCACACACTTTAAATTGCAGATTGCTGAACACAATATCGTTGATTTTATCAATTATTTCGGGTGTAGTCACCTCTACTGGACATGCCAAGCGATGTTTATCTTTTGTTGATGTATTGCCACGTTTAACTTTATTTACCCAATTATAAAAAGTGGCAAACAGATGTGCCATGAACTTCATCCAACTCAGCTTTGATTAATTTCGGTGTTAAGCTTTTCAAATATAAATGTTTTATCACCGCTCGAAACTCACTTTTTTCTATTTTTTTAAATAAACAAAAGTTCTCTGCTTCAATCGACGATAACAACAAAACCACATGTTCTATAAAGCTCAAAATTTAACAGCGGTCTACCGAGTAATAATGCTTCTGAAAAACAAAAGTTTTTCAGTGATCTGCGCGCCATCTCTTGGATTTTCTAAGAACTTAATGAACGACCCTCGTATTAAATTGGAAAAAGTTCTACTTCCAAGCATAACAGATTTTTATTTGTCGATTATCAATTAAAGTATTGTTTTTATTCGTAACAATGTGTACAAATTGTAATATTCATCATTATTTCTTTACCGTTTGATTCTATTATTTTTTCAAAAGCACCGTGTTTTGGTAAATAAAATTCAGAAGCAACAAAACTTTTAAAGTAAAGGCGTATCTAATTCTGCGGATCTTCGGAAACAGGCAACACAGAAGTCAATAGAATAAAAGAAAGCAAATAACGCTGGATTGGGTAGGATGTATGCATATCCCTAGCTGGATGATAATATATGTAGAAAAGCTTGTGAATGGGACCCTCAGGAACAAAGATGGGAAAAGCCAGTTAACATAGCAAAGAATGGAGCCGAAACAAATTGAGTTTAGGTGAAAAGTGCTGGGAGAAATTCAAGACACTGAAAGCAGTCAGAGTTCACTGAAATATAGGACATAAGAAATAACTAGTTTGTAATTTGTCAAATATTTTTTCCTCATTTATTACAGTCTCGTAACTTTTTTAAATATAATAAGGATTGACTAGCTCACCCGTGCAAATATTTCGCAAGTTAGGAGTGGCCTACTTACCTGATTTAATTCATACCAGGTGTCTTAAAAGTCCCACCCTCCCCCTTTAACTTTTGTGTTTGTTAAATCAAACAAATATCCTTTGGGGAACGATACTAACTTAGCCGAAAGTATCTTTTGAAGCAATCGGAAATTTTGAGTGTCCCCTAAAAATGGGGCATTTTGGGGGTAACTCAAAATTTTAAATTGGGAAGTATGGTCATGTGATGCCTCATTTTAAATGTATATTTAAGACTAGGAAAATGACATAAAGAAAATAAAAATCGGACCACCCAAAACAAAATGGCGGCCCTAAACGTGTTGAAATAAATCGACATAAAGTTGTTAATATCTCAAAAAGGAAGAGTTTTTAAAAAATTTCAAGAGACGAAAAATGTTTATTTCAAAGTGCTTAACCTAAAAAATTGCTTCCAAAACGATTTTGTAAATTTTATTTTTTACAAAATTTTCTAAGATGTAAGAGTTGACTTAAAATTTACGAAATCGATTTGGAAGCAATATTTTAGGTCAAGCACTTTGAAATAAACATTTTTCGTCACTTGAATTTTTTTTTAAAAACTCTTCCTTCTCGAGATATTAGCAACTTTATGTTGATTTATTTCAACACGTTTAGGACCGCCATTTTGTTTTAGGTGGTCTGATTTTTATTTTCTTTATGTCATTTTCCTAGTCTTAAATATACCTTTAAAATGAGGTATCACGAGACCATACTTCCCATTTAAAAATTTTGAGTTGACCCCAAAATCCCCCAATTTTAGGGGACACTCAAAATTTCCGATTGCTTCAAAAGATACTTTGGGTTAAGTTAGTATCGTTCCCCAAAGGATATTTGTTTGTTTTAACAAACACAAAAGTTAAAGGGGGGGGGGAAGTGACTTTATAACCACCCTGTATATTTAATTAAGTAAATTACGTTTATTTATTTATGTTGGTTTAATTTGATTGATTTGTGTGATAGATTACAATTGCATATAGAATGTAAACAATCTAACTAACAGCTGTCATGTTAGTTAAACAGATTGTTAATAGATGGCGTCTTTCATTAGGAACCATACGAAGTATAATATCAAAGATTTTTTAATACATTTTTGTAACAAAAACATGAATTTTAAGCTGTCTGTTTATTGTTCATGAATAGTGGGAAACATAAGCTTTAAAATGGTGCTTGAATAATTAACTAGCAACAAACAAACAAAACACCTTTGAGAAATAATATATAAGGTTAGGATAAAACATCTAAAAAAAAAAAAACAAAATCTTTAAATTACCAAAAAAAATTTTGATTATGAAAATCATTCCCATATACGAATGAAAAGTATATTATATTCTAATGAACAAAATAAATAAATAATATTCTGAAATACGCGGAAACATTTGGAGACACTGACAACGCTCAGCTAGATTGAACCGGAGATTTTGTATAGATTGTTGTTACCCGAGGCCATAAACCCTTATTCAATTACTTTCCATATAAAAGTTCATTTAAATTAACATAATATAGAAACCCCACAGATAGACAGGATATAACCTGCATAAAGTTGAGGAAAGATTAACGTCAAATGAACAAATTAGAAGATTTATTTGACACAAACAACCTGAAGAAGAATGAAAGATGACAATCAACGAGTAAATTTTACACAAAAAGTCAGCAGTAACCAACCATTACGCCTTTTTAGAAATCAAGTCTAAACCACTTTGCAACAAATCAGGTAATTTGCCAAAACTTAACTAAAACTGACCCATATCAAATCACCTATGACGGACCAAGTGGCCGCGATTAAAAGTATGGCAGTGATATTTTGTGTTGAATGCATGAATTTTTAAAAAAACAGATGATTTAAATGAATGTGATCAGTCTCAAAATATAGTGCAAACGTTCTTTTTTAAAGTCTGAATTAAAAAATGATTACAAAACTGATATCGTGGTACTATAAAATAACCCAGAAAAAGTGATATATAGTCAACACAAAAGAGACACATAGAGGTTTTAAACTGTGCATTTTGGTATTCAACCACAAAGAAGCTAAATTTACAAACTATTTCTGCTTGATTGTTTTAGTTTAAACTAATGAAAGCTGCTAATTAAAGTGAAATAACTTTTGATAATTCATTTCAATTATGTTATAACTGTTAAAATTTCCATTCTTTAAAACTGTTTTAAAAATTAACTATTGATTTTTATGACTTTTAAATTTTAACCATCAAAACACAAAATAATAACTGAAACATTATACATAAAGATGATTGTTCACCAGGTTACAACCAAGTTGACAGAAGTAAATACAAACACTGCACTACATGGGCAAGAAGGTAATTAATTTTGTTTAGTTTACAAACATTACATGGAACACACAACAACATAACAAAGACACAAAGAATACCAGGAAAGAAGACAGAGTGAGAAGAAGAGACCCAACAACTACAATATCGGAAGCCGAATGAAGATGAATGTATTGCTAATTGTGTTTTATAGTTTCTTCAAGAAATACAATACCATACTAGGCTACTAAATTATACCTTTTGTTAATCCAATAATGCACACAATACAAAGATATAAGCCTGTTCTAGTTTTGGCCAGTTCTTTCCGACTCCTGATATTGGAAATACTTTTATATTAAGACCCTATTAATCGATTATAATAATACTAGAGGACTCCACTTTCAAACATCCGTAAAAAATCAAATGCAAACAGGTTATTGTAATACTATGATATTTTCACAAGAATGATTATTAGGACAGAGATTTTTAATTTTTATATAGAAGAGAGACAATTTTCATGTTTTGGTTCAGTATAACCTAACCTAAAATTGTGTTAAGCTTACGATGTAACAACAGAAAAGATGTTTGAATTTTATTGACAATTTCAACCCTTATCCTTTCTTGATGCACTTCTACATAGTGGTATGGAGGTACCCTGTAAGGCTCTAGCTATCATAGAATCAAACAGTCAGTCAGGACTCCTTCTATACGTACAGATATAATAAAAGATCTCGGCCATAAAAGTAGGAAGATTAAAAAGTTTCAAATTAAACTTGGATGCATCATTTTCTTATTTTTAACAGGAAAAACTTTTACTAGTACGCCTAATTTTTTCTAAAAAATTTAATCATTAAAAAAATAAGTTATACACTACTTAACTGTTGGGTTTAAAAAAATCTTAAAAAAGAGTTTTTAATTTACTCAATGTTTTTAGAGTAGAATATTAAAAAAAAATTAAATCATTATCCTCACTTTCAATTTACATTATAACGTCACCTTTTGAACTACGTAACAATGAATGAGGGGTGGGGAGGGTAAACATGTTCTAGTACTTTTATAAATATAGGTAAATTATACAAATCAAACGAGTGGAAAGGATGTACATGGTTTAACTTAGTGTGGCAGCTACGACAGAATTACTCCTCCACATCAGAATGCTCTAACGGCCGCTCAACTTCTCGCATATACGGAATTTAATTTCTACATAGTGCGTTTCTTTGAGAAATGCATAGTCTATGTGTATCTGCAAAAAATTTACATGTTTTTACACATGTTTTACATGCAAATTTTGTCAATTTTCAATTTGCTCTAGCTCCTAACCCGTTGTTCCTACATTTAAAAACTGCGGATTAAATTTATAGTAAATTTTGTCACCTTTAATAAAATATAGGATGGTCTTTTAGATAAAATGCCTAATTTCAGATTACGGGCAAAAAAAACTAAAAAGTGCGAAAATTTTGCAATTTTTTGCGAATATCTCAGAACGCTCTAGGGAATATTGACAGTAAACTAGATCAAATTTGGATATAGCACCCCAAAAAACACATAGAACCGCAGAGAAACCGGCTACTTGAATGTTGTCCACGAGAGGGTATTTTTCGCTACAGTTTTACTGGACTATAACCTTTTTTTAAATTTATAGTAATTATTGGATTTAAATCAAGTGAAAGAGGTAAGTCTGATCTTTAAAACCATGTAAATATATTTCTGTAACAAATATATATGCTACAAACAAATTGTAAATTTATGTTTGACTAGATATTTTTTATTAACAGTGAGAGTGTTAGATAAAAGTGATAATCTAGGCGGTGTAGAAGTCAATGAGAGAAACAACTGTCTTAAATTTTAAAACTATTTCGTATCTATTTTTTTCTAACATTTTTGATTGCAGCATTTTTTACACGTTTTACCTGTGTGTAACGGAATCTTTCAATGTAATTTTCACCAACTTAAGACGTCTGATTAACTTGAAAATTTGCACACGTGTCAATGACTGATGACAATACAATAACTTACATATCCCTCCCCCATAAATTGTACATACATAATTTTAAATCTATTGTCACACATAGGATATACAAAAAATCGAGCATCTTGACTACAATTACTTTTGAGACTAAGAAAATAAAAACACGCTTAGTAGCAAACCGAACTGAAAAGTAAAAAATAATTTTTAAGCATGAAGAGTTTGTTGTACAGCGATATAAAGTCCAGTAATTCATTATAATTAAACTAGTAAGCCCCCACAGGCGGATTAATTAGATACACATCAGAAATACATCATTTATACAAAATACTATTTAAAAACAACACACTTTATCTAGGCCTACCCAACTAACTATGCTGACGGGGATTTTTAACTCGGTAAATGTGTACAATTATAAGGATTATAAAACTGTAGGCCTATTTGTTAGAATTTTGTAGTTATATACGTTATTATATATTTAAAGAAAGATAAAAAATAATAGTCTTTTAATTGTTTTTTATATTTCATATAAATAGATCAAATGATTTAAAAGTTATTAATATTATAGTGAATAAATTTATAATCGAATATGTTTATAAGTTATACGAAGATGTACGAAAGTTTTCGTATCTCTTCCTTAAATTTGTATAAACAAATATTTTGTTGACAAAAGGTTGTATTTATATACAGTTTATTATAACTTTAAAACAAATATTATAACATATTACATCATACATTAGTTCTATAACTCATATTAAAAATAAATCAACTTCACAAGAAATTATAATAATTGAAGTTGTAAAATAACCCCAAAATATAATCAATTCAAGTATTACAGATGATGGTTGAAATCAGCTGTTAAACTATATGTTACTTACGTACGTACGTACACTCTAGTTGATAATTTGTACTAAGTTTAAAATAGGAATTTAAAATTAACAAAATAATTAATTTTATTGTAAAAACGCACAAGTTCGTTTTATTCTACTTTTAAAATAGCTGCCAATGAAATATTTTTAACATTTAATGTCAAACAACCCCGTTTTTTTAGAATAAAATTAATTATTTTATTAATTATTAACCTTTTCGCTGCGTAAATCGACTACAGTCGATTTCAGATTTTTACCGTTCACTGCGTAAATCGACTTTAGTCCACAACGTTATAAAAACTTTTCCTTTGGCTGCGTAAGTCGATTATAGTCCCAACTGAACAGAAATGATGTTATTTAGCCTCAAGTAGGTGCTGCTCCCTGTTTCTAAGCTAGTGAAACTTTGTAGTATCACGTGTTTTTGTTAACATTTGACGTTCCAACCGGGTGTTTAGTGAAGGTTATATTGTGGTTGTAATGATTTCCTTTGCTTTTATGTGTGTGTTTATGATAATATTTAATTATATTTCTAGTATATATTGCACATGGATGTTTGTTTTACATAATTAAAGTTCTGAAGTGATTTAGTGTTGGCTTAGAGGCCTATTTTCTTATAACGTAAGTACTGCATTGGTGATTAATTCTAGCCTACTTTATAATGAATGAATATTTAAAATAAAACAAATACTATTTTTAAACATTTTAAAGTATTCACAATAACAAAATTATTATTACAATATTCCATTATAGAAACAAAATTTATTGACATTTCAACTACAAGAAAGTGTAATTTCTGTGTGTTAGCTAGGCTAGAATTATATGTTACTGTATCTTTGCTACTTATTACACAATTAATTATTAATGTATGCTTATAAATGTTATCTTATACATGTTTTAATATTAAACTGTTGTAGATTTAATATTTTAATCGTTTTTTATAGTAAATATTATTTAATGTGAGTACTTAAAAATATTTAACAATTTATTAAATTTCCATGTTTTTAGGGCTTAAATCATGTTTTTCACACATACAAATTTTTTTTTAAATGAAAATAGTAGTATATATTAATGCAAGAAATAGTAATAAAGAGATATTTAAGTAAAATTAACCTTAATTAAAAAATTAAAAATTTCACTCATAAATGCAAAATATAGGGAGCTGCTTGGATTTTAATACGCAGCGAAAAGGTTAAATTCTTATTTTAAACGTATTACAAATTATTTAATTATAATGAATTACTGGACTTTCTATCAATGTAGAACAAACTCTTCATACTTTTTCGTTCGGCTATTGAACCATGTTTTTTAGTTTGTTTTAAACTATAATTTATTTTATTTGAGATATCCTAGTAGCCACGGTGGCCGTGGTTGTTAAGGCGTCAATGCTTTATCAATCGTCATGGCAACCATCAATGGAAAAGTTCCGGGTTCAATTCCCATTGACCCCGAATAATTTTCTAAATGGTTTCTTAACAGACACCCCCCGTTGGTGGTTGGATTCCACGTAAAACTGTAGGTCCCGTCTTCATTAGCCTTAAGTGCAAAACAGCAGGACATTAAACAAAAAAAAAAAAAGATATCCTTAATTTTGAAAGTGTTGGAGAATGAACGCAATACACAAGATTACTAGTTTTAAAAGTATTGGTGTTACTGAACGTGATTTGCAGGTCAGCTAAAGATGTCTATGATGCAGGAGATATTTACAAGATTATTAATTTTTAAGTTTAGATGATACAGTTACGGCTTGTGGTTAATTTTAAAAGTTATGATGATAGGCACACAATTTGTAATATTGTTAATTCTAAAAGTATTAATAAACATCATCTGAGAACACACAAGTAAAGAGTTTGTAACTGCCACCAAACTATAAGAATTTAGTTTATCTACATATCATATTACTGTATCTTCAAACACAGCCAACAATGTGATCTCTTAAATAAAAAGAGATACACCTTTAATGTAATTGTATAATACTACAGAAAAATTGAATATAATAGAAAAAATAAATATGTATTTGTAAGTGCCCAATAATGTAAATATTTGTTTAATAATAAATTTTCCTATAACCGCAATTGATTAAATATTTAACGGATATAAAATCTAAGGAGTCAAAATGTTAATGTAACCAATCAGATAAAACAGTAAACATTTTGTTTATATCTTTACCATATAAGTTTTGGGATTTCAGTTACAACCTATTGACTTTTGCAATGGTGATGAAGGAGGCACTCATTAATGTTAATCACATCTTGTTTAGTAAGTAGTGGGACAAAATATAATTTAAATAATTTACAAAGCAAGTAAATCAAGTAAAAAACATAGTTGTTCACAACCTTTTGCAAAACATTCACGTTCATTTTTTCACTTGGTAAAAATAAAAAATATGTATGGCATTTTACAAAACAATTTTCATTTTAATGTTAGTAAATGTATTTTCCTCAAAATTAATAAAAAATCTATAAATTATATAATTCACTCGTAGTTATTTCAATTTTTTATTTTAATGAATCTAATATTAAGTTCATACTTGTTCCATCACTGATTCTTTACAGTAGGTTTAATAAAATATAAATAGTTTCTTAAATACATGTTTAACCTATTCTTTGATCAAAGATACTATTAAAACTGCTGACTTTACACAACAAATGAAAGACCTCTAATAATTTTAAAAACAATAAAAATGTTTAATGGCTGAAAAGGAAACATTTTTAACATTTATAGTTGTTGGTGAAATAATAAAATTTAATATTTTGGAAAAGACAGTATAAAATTACATTTTTGCATTGATTTAATTGCTTTATAAATTAGTAATAAAATTCAAAAATTACTTCTTGAACATTATACAGAGTGAGGCAAACAGCTTAATATTTCAAAAAGTACGAGTCTTATGAGATAGGAATAAAAGCAGTTGTTCACAACCATAAAAGAACCACTTTTTGGTGAGTTTGAAATTTTTTACCGCCATCTTGGAATGAACTTACCGGTAATTTTTTTAAATAAGAAGGTGGTCATGTGATACATCATTTCGATGTAGAGTTTCAATAGAAAATCAACGGTGAAATTTGCACATCCATATTTTTAACCGATTCAAAATGGCGGCCAAAAACAACGAAATCGTGTTTTCCAATTTTGCTGTACTATTTTTTTAAAATATAAATTCTTCTTCTTTTTGGATTCAGAATTAAATAAGCTTTCAAACGATATGCCACACAACAATATTTTTGAGTATTTAAAATTTGTTAGTTACAGCCATTTTGATTTTTTTCAACATTGATTTCGAGTGGTTCAAAAAAATACAGTTGTGTGGCATATCGTTTGAAGGCTTATTTAATTCTGAATCCAAAAAGAAGCATAGTAAATTTTATTTTAAAGTACAGCAAAATGGGGCAAAATCGGAAAACACGATTTCGTTCTTTTTGGCCGCCATTTTTAATCGGTTAAAGATATGGATGTGCAAATTTCACCGTTGGTTTTCTCTTGAAATTCTACATCGAAATGATGTATCACATGACCACCTTCTTATTTAAAAAAATAAAGTTCATTCCAAGATGGCGGTCAAAAATTTAAAACTCACCAAAAAGTAGTTCTTTTATGGTTGTGAGTAACTGCTTCTATTCCTATCTCATAAGACTCGTAATTTTTGAAATATTAAGCTGTTTGCCTCACTCTGTATAAGTGTCTTCACCAACTGTAGCATTGCAAAGTTGAAGTCTATAATTAAACATCCAAGAGTATAATTCACTATTCAGAATAGTTATACAGGTTTTAGAAGTACTCTACTGTATATGAACAAATAACAGTTATAAAGTGAAGGTCAGATGGAATTAAACATTGAAAAGAAACAAAATAATGATGTCTAAATATACTGTATAAATACACAGAAAAATAAATACATATGTTTTTCTATAGTCCTTACACAAAATTACGATCTACCTAAAATACAAAAACAATGCAGCTATAAAATAATATATTATTGTTACGAGTGCAATAAGTGAAATTAGAATGTGCATAGAGTTTATTAGAATAAAATGAAGCAAGTTTATTTATGACTAAACTACACAGAGCTTGAAAACATTAGCCTTAACCTGAACCCAAATAAATAATAACATTGAATGTACGATTTGACAGTTTGTTCTCACCTCTTCACTCGTGGATTTGTCATGTCTCTGGTTGGGAGTGCCAGGTGATGAGGCCTGCACAAAATAAACAATGTGTTAGGACTACAAGACAGAAACATATTGCAGTGACTCTTCCGGTAAGACCTATGGTCGGGAGTGGACACATACCAGGTCTGTTCAAAAAGTATCCGACTTCTTTGAATAAAAATTAATTTTTTTAGATATACAAAAAATTACACAAGTCCTCTTCGAAATAGTCCCCCCCTAGACTCCACGCACTTTTCCCACCGGTGTTGCCACTTTTGGAAGCATGTTTGGAAGGCTTCGTTTGGAATCGTGTTCGGTCGGCTCATCACATTCTGTATTATTTTTTCTGTCGACTCGAATCGGTGGCCACTCAATGGCATTTTCAATCTAGGAAACAGCCAGAAGTCGCAGGGGGCCATGTCTGGTGAATAGGGAGGCTGCCAAACCACTGCAACTTCATGTTCTGCCAGTTATTATCGTGTTTAAGAAATTGTTGTCCCTATTTGCGCAGCCTAACACGTCTTGCGCGATTTCCAAACAAAGCTCTTTTTGTTCTCTTGTCAACAGCTATGGCACGAATTTGGCGGCTACCCTTCCCATGGGTAAATCTTCAGTTAGGATGGAGTGAGTGCTTCCAACACTTATTCCAACTTCTTCTGCCAACTCTCGCACGGTTACATGCCTATCTTCCAGCATCAAAGTTTCAACTCGGGAAACAACCTCGTCATTTTTGCAGGTGGAAGGCCTACCAGATCATGGTTCACTATCGACGGAAGTGCGACCACTTTTGAAGCGCTTATACCACTCTTTAATTTGTGTGGACTCATGGCATCCTTTCCAAATGGTTTCTGCTTGATTATCGCCGAGTTTGTAACAAAATTCAATGCAATAACGATCGACTAGTTCCATCATTTTAGAAAATTAAAAATCCGATAAGCATACTCTAGACTACTCTGTTTAAGGCGTTTTCATACATGAATGGCGTAACTTATGGGCCGGGAAAAAATATCAGCGTATTCCTAATATGTTTGGACACGTCTGTGCTGAAATACGTCCCCCCACCTTTTTTTCTGCGCGTAAAAAAATAAAGTCAGATAATTTTTGAACCGACCTCGTACAGGTGTCCACCAGATCATACAAAATTAATTTCTTTACATTTTGGGGACTTTTACGAGAACCCATTCAACTGAATTGAAATGTATATTAATGTCTTACAAAAATGTACAGATATAAAAATTAAAATCTTCGAATCGTACTGCCTATATACTTAATAAAAAATAAATTACTTGTTTTATAACACAGAAAACACACCATTAAATAAATTTGAACTAGAACAGTTTGTGAAATTTTAGTTTTAGAGTAAAATATTAACAAACAAACGATTTAATTTCATATAATAGTATAGATCTACGACTAGTACAAACTCTTCTTACCTGAGTCAAGAGATCTGGTAACACAGAGCTGGTCCTTGAGCCAGGCGTCCCCAACTGTCCCGGGGAGGAGTCCATTCTGTGGAAATCTCCTCTACGATCCGGTGGATTCTATAAGTCGACGTAATCAAAAATAACTGTTTAGTCACAGTTGTAAGATCAACAAAATATGTTGATATGATTATATTTAGAGGTGTTTAAACTCTTTTGAGATTGTTGTTTTCCATTGAACCCGTACCCAGAAATTGTTCAGTGCAGTTGGTGATAAGCATAATTTAGTGAACAGTGCCTTGTATATTTTTATGCAAATGTGGCAAACAAAAGTGTTTGAAGGAGTATTTGACATTACGAAAATATTTAGTCATATTGTACTTCAGTTTGGATAAGACTAAGTGTCTGTCTCCACTATCTCGGAACAAATTTTGATGAATTTATTTTTAGGCTTAATATAAGCCGTTCGGTTAGTGGTGAAGCTTGACCTACGCAATGAAACTAGCTTTAGCCTGTTACAAGAATGATGGGGATTACGGTGCTGAAGTGTAATTGTAATGGCGCTGGATGGTGCTGTTGATTGTAACCAAGAGTGTAAACAACAGTGTTCTATTATAAGGCTTTGTGAAAACATAAGTTAAAAGCTATTTTAAAGTAATGACATAAACAGTTAACATTTAATCTGTGACTTTTCTAAAATAGGGAACTGGATATTCAGGGTGATTTAGAATTTTACGTCAATGTCTCGGTAGCTCATTAGGCAAAAATAAGATAAAAGAGTTTATAGGCCCGAAAACGCTTCGTTTCCCAGATATCTGCCATTTTGTTTTTTTACAAAAAAACACATATCTAGAGAAATGTTTGACCGAGTTCAAAATTGGCATGAAGTTTAACCTAACAATGATCTATCTCAGGAAAACTAAACGATTATATCCAACCATGCGTTTAAAAATGGGGACTGTTTGAAAATTTCAAACCTAAATTACTCAAGAACCGTACATTTTAACCAAAAAAATGTCAAGCTACCATTTTTGTAGCCCTTTTGATTGTCTCACTGGCAAAACAATCGGATGAAGAATAATAGTTAAGTTATGTGTAATAATTGGTTTTGTTCAACCCGGCATCCTATACCAACACAGTAAACGCAACAATATTTATGTCATACGCTGTTATTATCTTTAACCCTCAAAGTGGCAGACTGCAGTCTCTCGGGTCAAATGCAACCCGCTCAAACCTTAGCGAGAATTTGCATATATTTGCATAATCGATAATTTAATCCACTTAAAATCATCCAATTGTAATAAAACTGGCACCATTGGAAAGGAAATGAACTAAACTTTAATTTTAGTATTTACAACTTTTTCGTAAAACATATATTTACATACGTAATCATCTTTTTAAAATTTGCAAATCGTACTACAGCTATTTCCGCGGGCGAATCTGCATACAATTGCACTGTTATTTCCCACTTCTTCAACGTTGAAACCCCCCTACTGAAGTATTTATATCGAGATTATAAAGCTACCATTGGATTCTTCAAGATTTTATCTTTCTAATGGGGCCTTCCAATCAGATGTCACTAGTTTACAGGATTAATTCATACAATGTCTGTAAACCCTTGCGATTGGACAGGTTTTTTACGAAAAAAAATACAAAAAATGTTTACTACTTGTTATGTAGGCCTAAAGTTAAACTTTTTCCTTTCGTTACTGAACATTTTTTGTTTCTTGAGCTATAATAACTTTTACAATTTCAAAAGAAACTAATTTTTAGAGGCATATTTGAATTCTTTGAAGTTTCTTCTACTAAAAAGCTATTGAACAGATTTGGATTTTTGTTCATTTACTATTTTTGGCAATTTTTTAAAAATATGCTTGCAAAACGCTATAAATGGGCTTTTCAATTTTAGCTTTAACGACGCCACTTCTAGGGTTAACTTAGCTATTATCCTTCATCTGATTGTTTTGACACTTACACCATCCGATAGGAAATCAAAAGGGCCACAAAAAATGTGAATGGTTTTTGAGTAATTTAGGTTTGAAAATTTCAAACAGTCGCCATTTTGAAACGCATGATTGGATGTAACCGCTTATTTTTCTCGAGATAGATCATAGTTGGGTTAAACTTCATGCCAACTTTGAACTCAATCAGTCAAACCGTTCTCTAGATATGAATTATTTTGTAAAAACAAAAATAAAATGGCGGATATCTGGGAAACGAAGCGTTTTCGAGCCTATGTTTATTTGAATTTTTCTTCTCATTTTTAGCTACAGAATGAGCTACCAAGACATTGCCATGTAGTTCTAAATCACCCTGTATATACGAGATGTGATAAAAAAATTATTTAACAGGCATGTTTCCTAATTCAAATCCTTTTCCTCAAGCGCCACCCAATCTATAAAGGTTTACCATATAGCACGTATGTGACACCTAGTTGCTTAAAGTTGTAAAAAATGACTGATTTCAACTTGTAATCGAAAGACAAGTGTTGGAACTATAGAAGACAGTGTAGAAGGTATGTTCAGATAGCTAGCAAAGAATTAAAAAAAATGTTCATGTCAGATTTACAAAAAAAAAAAAAAAAAAATGTTTACAGAGGTTGAGAGATAACACAAATACGGGAACAGTATATGAAGGAATTCTCAGTAGAAATATTCTAATTGGTTTACAAATCAAATCTACAGGCTGTACCTATACAATTTTCAGCAACATCATTCACAAATGTTTTAATAGAGAACAACAAAGTATGATAGCACAAACTTTAAAATCATCCAATAAAACACTGGTTGACATATTGATTTTCCACTACACCTCTTGGATGAAATATTTTTAAACTCTATCATACGTAAAATTCCATACAATTACTGAAATCATTCTTTAGGGCAATAAATTAAAATAATGTTTATACGAACAGTTTGATCAATAATCAGGTTTCACTGCAACTTGATACAGAAGGGGACGACTAAATGTAACACATACTTCAAATGTTATAAAACCACACAGAACATTGCATGCATGAGAAAGTCATGTTAGTAACAAATACACATGTAATACTATATTGTATCATTGGATGCTGGTTTAAAAGTATTCAAACTTGTATTAAATAAATTTCCCATTTGTTAACAACTTACATTCATTCTCTATGGAGGTTTACACACACACCGGATGAAATGGAGTTTTACTTTTACCGTGCAGGGCTACATGTGAATTTTGTACACCGGGTAACCCATAAAGGGGAGTAAGTAAGGGTGGATAAGAGCAAGTCCGATTTTAAAATGTTATACAAGATGTAAATCTTTGATTGCCTGAAACTTTAAGGGGTTATTTGTCGGCTAAAAACAAGCAAATAATACAATATAACATGTGTCCTATCTCAATCTGTCCTTCTGTATATGATTTTTACAAATACCTTACAGCACTTTCAGCCCCAAGCAAAAAGCAGGCATATTTATTCCCAGCCTAAGCTTTTCTCAGGGGAGTTGAGCTCTGCTCTGGAAGTGAGTCTGAGCCTCTTGTGCGTCATGATTCACACAAAATAACTTTATTTATCAAGGTGTTTGTATGTTGTTGTGTGGGACCACAGGACAGTGATGGGTCATATATTGGTCGATGGTTGGCAGCACTGTATGATTTACAAATCTGTTTTCCCCAGCGTGTTGCTTGGAGTGTCAGTATTTTGCACAATACCTTTGTAAAATAAGTTTCCAGATGAAATAAGAGACCGGCTGAACATGTCTTTTGACAAAAGTGGTAGCAGTGTCCTTAGCGTATTTAGAAATTTCAGTGACATAGACGACCCCTCATGCATTTCACAGATATTGATTATGACAGAAGGATGTGGCAACCTAACCTCAACGAAATGGAAGAAATCATATTAGATGATGTAGAACCATTAGCAAATCGTCTAGTAAACAATAATGGTGATTATTGTTCAGAGAAAATAACATACTCATGGCCCCCATACATCTTATTGCTACATAGTAGAAAAATGCTTTAAAATATTATTTTGTTTTGTTTTTTCTACATGAAGAGGGGCGAGTTCATATATCGGCAAGCCTTGGGCTGGGGATGAAGGTACAAACTTTTTTGCTGGGTTTTACCGAGTATCAAAATGATACAAATGGACTTGAGTTCATAATGCACTGTGTTCATAATTGTGCATATGAATTCAAAGTGTTAAGATATAATCTTGAAACTGGATATGAATATATCCATTCATATAAATAGGGTACATTTTACTTAAACAAATTGTTTTCCTGCAACAATCCGTTTCATAATGACGTCAGTTGAAAATATTCAATGTTAAATATCTAGAAGACTATAACTTAAAAAAAAATGTTGTCAATAAGTTTTTAGACTATTTTAAGGCGAATCCAAAATATATCATTTTTAATAATTTAATTATGAATAACGGAGAAAATCAAATTTAGTGGTCGAATGTAAGACTATTCGAGTGCTGAAGGTGGTTCAACTGCTACCATTTTGAAATGGATTGTTGCAGGAAAACAAATATTTTAAATAATATGTAACCTACTTAGATTCACACCCAGTTTCATGAATACATCTTAAACTGTTTCCGAGATAATTAAGTTATTTGTAAAAATCACATACAGTCGGAAAACAGATCGAGATAGGACACATTTTATATTGTATTATTTGCTTGTTCTTAGTTGACAAATAACCCCGTAAAGTTTTGGACAGGTATATTAATGCTAAATATAAACAGTAAACAGTAATGCTACAATGAAACTGCAATGTAATGATCTGGAAAGATTACTAAGGACATTCAAGAGATATTATTTTAGAGGATTACGTTTGTTTAAGTTTATATATTAATTGTAATATATCATATTTTTATAATAATAATATAAAACAACCATTGCAAATTACTTTTAATTAGTTTTTTTAACTTACTATGACAGGTTAGGTTAATGTTTTACATTCTATTTAAAAGGTGAACAGAATCTAATCTTAGTAATTTTGTGATCAAGCATCCAATTTTAGAGAAAAAAAAACTACTTAAAATTAGGGAAAGGGAAAATTAGAACACTTCTTTCTGTCTAATATACTATAAACATTGTGAACAGAATCTGTTCTGTTTACATAATCATAATAAGTATGTTAATTATGCTGCTTTTAGATTTTAAACAATTTGCACATTTTTAGGCCTACTAGATATTCTCCTCAAGGCTGACAACCATTTTGTTGGCACTGGGTAATTGTTATTAGATTGTTTACAATATAGATCTCCGACTTTGCACCAATGTAGAAGTCACGATGGAAAACAAATTATATAATTAGTAATGCGACAAAATAATTTTTACCTGTTAACAATAATTCACAGAGTAATTTACACGAATTGAAAAATACAGTTCCAATATGTTTTACAAAAATTCCCAGTAGTCATTTCATTTGGTAAAACAATTCATTTCGTTCGAGCTATTAATACACGCAGTCTCTACCGCTGGGTCGGGTCCTTAGGGATTCTTCTCTTATCTGAAAAATTATTAATTTGCTAAGGCCGTGATTTAAAACTGATGGATAGGAATACTGCACTTTTTACTAGAAATTTCTCAACAGGGGGCAGTAAGACAAACAAGTAGGGCTGGTAGTATACCGAACTGGGTCCTGGCTTATCACCCATTTTGCAAAAGAGGAACTACTATATTTTTAATTACAACAAAACAATCTCATGTATTAATAATGGAGTATTTTTATTTCACACGCAAAGAATTCCAAATTTGTTTAGGTACCTACTGGTAATAAATAAATTCACTCATTCACTTTGAAAAATAGAAAATCTGTAGCGTACATAATATATTCAGAATTCCAGATTTGTAAATGATTAACATGGTTTTTCTTTGAAATATTACAAGGATTTAATTTCTTGTTAATATGAAATGTCAAATACATTTTTCATTTTATTTTGTTTGATACCTTTCCATGCCAGACTAATGAAGACAAAAACACGTATGTAAGAAGCAAGTAACATATGGTTGAAGTGGGACCAGCTCACTCCACGTCCCCTGAATACCTGTACCAGTAATTTTTATAGTTATTTATTTTCCTATATAATGTTCAAAATTTCAATATTAAAGCCTCGTATTAGGTTCGGCCAAGGCTGGTCGAGTTTACAGCGACGTAGATAGCGATGTCGAGATTTAAAAAACAAAAAGAGAGTTGTTCTATTCAGCTTTTATTACTGAACAATTTATGTTCGACTAACAAGAAATTAAAGTTTTAAACAAATTATTATTTTTTTTTCAACAGATACTTAATAAAGCGCGTTTTTGCACACTCCCAGCAGGGCGCAATCTAAACTACATCAGCATCAAGAAATTATACCTCTTTTTTAGTTTACCACACGCCAACTGTTCACTTTGCGCCCTAAACAGCTGATGCAGGATGTTCTGAAAATGTTGATTGTTGTAGGACTAACTTCTGTAAAACAGATCTTTCTAAAAACTAAAACACTAATTTAAAATGTAGCTCTAGGAAAAACATTGTGTGTATTACGGATGCAAAGTTTATTTTGCCACCCTCAATAAAGCTTAATTCCCGAGCAAGTTGACGCGAGCTTTAACATATTATACATCAAGCCTTATTACGTCTATATTATTTTCTGTATGCTCAGTCTTTTCTGTACATATTTACCCTATTGTAATTATTTCATTTCTAATACATTTGTAATGCAATTATGTAATAAACAGTATTTTGTTTTGCTTACTTAAAGTGTTTAATACTGTTTGATTATCCAAACACAATCAACTCTCCACTGTACAGGCATTTAATAACAAATTAATTATTGCCGAAATACTATAGATATACAGTAGAACCTAGATTGTCTGAGGTAATTGGGACTAGGCAGACATCCGATAACCAAAAACTTGGGTAATGTGATAGGCCGTGAGAAAACCATTGAGATGGGAGTTCCCGCAACATTTATGTCATTATAGGCCAATTTGGACTTACTTCAAAATTTATTTTATTTGGTTTTAAATTTTAAATAAACAGAAGGTTTCATAATGTACTCAAATAAAGAAATTGGATACTGTAAGCTGCTGTAATAAAAACCACAAAAATAACGCCTCGAAAGTTTTTTCATTCATAGTCTAGCCTCTTATTTGAATACCGTTGAGATACCCACTTTTCAATTTTCCATCTATTTCCTCTCCAATCCCCGACAATCGATTCTCCAATGCCAACACCTAAATCACTTGCCACTTTTCTTATTGAATCACCTCCGTCTGATCGTTTAATCGCTTCCCATTTTCGATTTAAAGATAAAACAACACCCTTTAGCTTTCCACCCTTAATGACACTCTCATTCACAAAGTTTAAAACTGACTAAGAACAAAATACAGCAGCAGGGGGAAGAAACAACTCGTGGGAATGGATGGTGAGTCTTAAATACGATGCTGCAAGGAGGAGTGTATTATACAGGCCCAAGACCACTTCATCATTCACTATACTACCCGTCTGCTAAAGGTCACCATACAATTGTGTTGGGTAAGCAGAGGAAATGTTTTCAGGATGTACAAGGCAAACGACAGTTTTGTTTTCTTACTGTTCAATCTAACACAAAAGTTTTTATTATAAATTCGCTTATTGAGAAATCCTCTCAAGCTACAAATTCTTAACCAAAATCAATTCAGTTAACTTACTTTTATTTGTAAGTTAACAGAATTGATTTTGACAAAAACTTCTTTTTTTACGGAAACTCAAATAACCGAAGTAGATCTAAAATTGAACGCTAATCGCTAAAGGGAAACTTTCCTTAACACTTACATTTTAAATAATAAAGATGAATGTTTCAGAAGAAAAAGAAAAAACTAATTTTAATTAATTAGAAAATAATACTAACAACAGGTAAAAGTATACATAGTTGTGACACGACTTTGTAAAACAGAAAATTACAAGTCCAAGAATGTAAATAATTTTTTTATGTGCTTTCCACAGTGTTGCAAAATCGAAGGTCCATATTAAAAAAATACAATAGTGGGATAGCCTAGTGAAAAGTGAAATCGCTACATCGCACACATAACAAGGTAACTATGTACATAGAAAACAACATTGACAAATAAAAACAATCTATAATACAACAGAACAGTACGAACTCAAGAAACATAAAATCTAATCGGACTTTGACGTGACGAATCCATGCTTTACGATTCATGCGCTTCTTTGTATCGCCGCATTCACCAAACATTCACTTCAAGCGCTACAATTCATGCAACAAACGAGAAGTGGAAAGAGAGGGTCGAGGAGTTCCAACCATCTTTATTTATTATATTCCGTCCTTTTTTTTATTTTTTCCGTAAATTGTTTTGTAAACTTACAGATTTTGTCGCACGCTTTCCGTGAACATTTCTGCCAAGTCGTAGGAAGACCAGTCGGGAGACTTAGTTGTTAGTCAAAATAAACACACAGTAAAACACAACACAAACACAAAAGAATACAGTTATTGTTAGTTTGAAGTAACACAAAGCAGGAAAAAAGAATTGTAGACAGGTTCTTTATATGTTTAATCATACGCTTTGAACCTACTGCTAGACTTGGTTAATTAGCCTATACTCTTCTACTGATAAAAATATTACACATTTTTTTTAAATAATTGAAGCTTTTTAAAATCGGTTCAACTGAATACAAACCTTTTAAATATTTTTAGATTTTATAAAGCCTAATGTAATAAAATTATTACAATATTGTTAATAAATTAAATTAGAATATCATGATAAAATAATTACAAAATTACAATAATATAATAATTTTGGAATGTTAACAATGATAAACAACAACAAGTATCTGCTTTTCGTAAAATTGTTTAAGTTATTGTATTTTTAATAAGAGCGTATCAAGGTTCATTTTCATTTTTTACAATTATTTCCAAACTAATTTTATTACCATAACAAAATTTCTATAAGAAATTTTAGTGGGCCACCACAATGAATGCGGTGGTCTGTTTTCATAATCTAAAATATTTATTTTTTAGTGTCCACCACAAATTAGGGCAGTTAAAACTTTGTTTTAAAATAGTTTTCAAGATCACAGCGGTGGCTAGGTTAAAAGAATCACTTCATATAGGGAGCAATAATAATTTGAATGTTCTATCCGTGCAATTGGAGAATTGCCACAACCTGGAAATACAAAATAATACGGCTTCTATATACAATTTAGTTGTTAAAAAACAACAACCTATTTTAACTTTTTTGGTTAAATTTTCAACACTTTGCAAGTATTATTAAATTTAAAATTTAGTTTTTCTATAGAACGAGAGATTTAAAATCAACCACTGAAATGTCAAACAAATTGTGCTATGCATTGTGAATATTGAATTGTGAGATGCTTATTGAAGGGAATAAAAAACACTTAGCAGTTCCAGATTAACACATCGGGATTAACTTTATTTAAAATTAAACAAAACCCACAGCCCACGACTAAACCTTCTTGAGCAAGGAAAGCTTCAGTCTGTATCAAAGTAAAATCGACTCGAGATCCTCTACCATAGAACAAACGACTTGCTTAGGGAACTTAGTGACAGTTAAAACGAACATGAATCAAACATTACAGATAAGCAACACCAAGTGAATTGATTGAATGGATTGTTATACGATTTAATAAACGGTACCAGATAACTGTCACATACTTTCCTCCAGTTGAAATTTTATACCTTCCCAAGAGTAGCATAGGAGGTGGTTATATAGTTTTGCAAAAGTAGGAAAATGTTACCATGGAAAATATTAGATGCATGTAACACACATCCATATTATATTATTATTATTTAAACTATTCAATCGATTTTGAACAAATTTGCACCAAACATGTCAATTAGGCCTGTATAGATGCACGAAAAAAGATTTTGAAAAATTTTGAAAAACAAACCAATTTTTGGCCAAAAAACCCCCAAAATCAGTTATTATTATTATTACCTAAACAACAATTTTTAGAAAGATGCGGTTTTTTGCATATTGTAGGGTACATTAAGGGCTACAAATAAACCAAATTTGATCAAAATCGTTAGAGCCGTTTTTGAGAAATTTTGATTTTTCTCGGTTTTTGGGGGTAAAACCCCTTAAAAATAAAAAAAATTGAAAAAAATGAAAAACTCCTGGAGATATTCTAGAACTACACCTACATACCAAATTTCATCAAAATCGGACCGTTGGTATGGTCTCCTGCTCTGTACACATCCTTTACAGACACACGGACAGACATCACAAAAAAACACCCTTTTTTTGGTTCAGGGAGTACCAAAACAAATAATTCCACTAAAAACATGTTTGGGTTCAGGGAGCACCAATTCCACTTAACATTTTTTTGGGGTTCTGGGAGCACCAAAACAGATAATTCCACTAAAAATTCAGATTCGAAAATTTGGACGAAAACAATACTTTCTCCATATACTACATATAGGGTGGAGAAAGTAAAAATAAGTAAAAACTACTTCTTTTTTCCTGCATATCTCCACTTAAAATACTTCAGAATAATGTGTTCAAAGTGACAAACAAAATAATTAAATATAATTTGTTAAGCTCATTTAATCTGTAACTCAAAAAGTTACAAGAAAACAAAACGATTTTTTTTTTGTGTTAACAGTATTGTTAGAATCACAATGGTACTTAACTGCCATAATAGCTAAACCTCAATCTGAAAAGAACATTTTACAGATATGGTGAATGAACTTTGCCAATTCATGCCAGTTTATGTTCAAAACATTCTCGTTCTAGTATAAATTAATCTTTAAGTGTTTATTTCCGAACTATATAAGAATATATTATTTTCTTTACAAACATATATGTTCATCCATTAATGTATGTGTAGCCATGTCCGATTGCTATTAATATATAAAATAGTAATTAGGTACTTGCCTTAGCAAACACTTAAGTAGTTTTGATTAGTTTACAGCTGTTTCACCTTATTTTTCAGGCATCATCAGAACTCGAATAAACAAAAACACTTCTCACAATTACACAATTAACTATGATAACATTCAACGCTTAAATAAAAAAAACATAAATTTACGACCCTTAATGAAATTATTTTGTTTTTAATGTCACATTGTGTGACTGTAATCAACCGTGTCATTTTCCAAACTGGAGGACGTATATTCAAGCGAATGCAAAATTCAATTTCGCAGAAGATTTGATAAATGAGGATCATTCCTATACAGACATAAACACAAATATCGAAATATTGAATTGTTGTAAGGGTCATAAATAAAACACTTTAGGGCCTTACCATATATATAATAGCTGCAAGAAGGACAAAGTTAACCTTTTAAACAACCAAACGCAGGCCCAAGCTAATATAATATTTGATTTAATTGATAAATTTCTCCCCCAAGCTGCCACTAACTAACTACGAACTAGAATGTACGTTCTTCAGTTTGGAAAATGACACGGTAGATAACAGTCACACAATGTTACATTAAAAACAAAATAATTTCATTAAGTGTTGTAAATTTATGTTTTTTTTATTTAAGTGTTGAATGTTATCATAGTTAATGTTGTTAATCGGTGTAATTGTGAGAAGTGTTTTTGTTTATTCGAGTTTTGATGATGCCTGAAAAATAAGGTGAAAACTACTAAAGTGATTGCTAAGGCAAGTAACTAATTAATATTTTATATATTTGTTTAGTTCTATAAAAAAAAAAAAAAAAAAAAAAAAACTTCGACTACAATCCAATAAATTAAAAATAGTGAAATTAACCAAGCAGATAAGATGTTTACAACCTTCGTATTATGTAAAAAACATATTTTATGGATCTACCGATTGTTGACATCGTAGAAACTTAAGCTCACTATTCTACTAACATACTGACATTGTGGAAGTGCAGTGTTCCCATACTACCGTCACCACCACACAGTGTCAACCCAGCCAGCCAATCAGAACTCTCTAATATAACGACTAATAAGCCATCATATCTATTCTAACCAAAGTCTAGCAATAGGTATAAAAAGCTATAAAACTAATTCTAAATTACAAAATATAAAAAACAGCATTAAAGTTATAAATTTATATTAAAACAAACGTTAGGTGTTCGCCCCAGATTTTTGTCCATTCATAAAATATTTGGAATAATTAGTAAATCTGTTTATGCTTTCCTTTTACAACAAATAATATTCTTTATTAAAACCACACATGTACTATAAAACAAAATTAGTTAGTTTCAAATGGAAAATTTATTAAAGTGTAAAAACTATTAATTTGTCAGTAACTAATCTTGAGTTTTAGTTTGGACTGGCCTAGAACAGAAATTAAATTGGAGGGGACATATATAAAAAAAAAACTAAGTAAGAAAAAAGATCTAGGGAGAGTATTGTATTAACTTAAGGGATTTTATTTTAAAAGTTAAAAAATAATACACAGTATTAACTGCGAAAACTAAAGGGCAAGAAGTTTCGTATAACAAAAATTTTAAATAATAATTAAGTGGTAATTTTTTAAAGCTTGAAGTAAAATAACTTCAGGCAATAACCAATATTATAAAAATAGGTTTTAATAAAAAATAAACTTTTTGCATAAAGTAATTTCAAAAAAAACTTTTATGTTTCAAACACCGAAGTCAGCTGCCACAGTTTGCAAAACCTAACAATTTAAAATCATTTACTCATTCTACAGTAAAAACAACGAAAGAATACCGTTGAGGGACAGGCTTGTGTACACCAAGACCTTGAACGCTCCAATCACCTGAGTGAGACTGCCTCAACGCATTTATAATTCTTTAAACTGGGCGCTCAAGTCTCGAGCGGTAAATACCAGGAGTGTTTGAGACTAGTAGATATGGCAACGCTGCGCGCCCATCCTATTGGCCGTTGCACAACGGTATTCTTTAGTGGTCTTTAATATAAATACATCTTCTTATCTCATTTCTGTTTTAATCACAAGATATACATTTTAGTTCTTATAAGCCTCAACATACGATCCACAATGCACAGATGGTTACCGAGTGGACGATGTGAACTACCGAAATTGTCAAAAGAAACTGACTTGACAGATAGACCCTACAATAGACTATGTTTCGGTCAAAACTATTTTAGAAGCTTGTAGCCTCTTTCCAATTTAAAAATTTCAAATATCCCGTCAATAAGATTTTAATGCCCTTTAATTACTTTGTGTTTTATGGAGAGAATTCTTAAGAAATAGCTTCAGTTATTTTATGTGAATGAAATGTAGACTTAATAATAATCTAAAAGGTATATATTATGAATTTACAGTAGTCAGTATTGAAACACCCTTTTTTATTCCATTTGGATAAACTGTCCCAGAGTAAAGGTATATAAAACCAGCAAGTGATTGGATTATTTTCCTTTTTATATCTCCTTCAGTGTTAAACTCACAATATGATGCATAGTGCGCTTAAATGAAAAATTTATGTGAAGAAATTTGAAGTACAGTAGAACTCCAATTATCCGATTCACTTTCAGAGTTTCAAAGAAAAAAAAAAGAAGATATAAACATACTGAGATTCGCAAAATAATGATTCTGTCCTTTAGTCCAGGGCATTTAGATCAAAATAGACCGAAATAAAGAAATTTTTAGAGCCAGCAGATATCGAGATGTAGTTTTCTGCATTGTGTTCAGAAAGCTCCTAGGAAAAAAGTCTATATGGTGTGGTTATGCCATTTTTCGAATGCAATAAATGCATTTTGTAATTGCATAGTTACTTGCAATAATATAAGAACGACTGGAAACTCGGAAAAATCGCTCGAAAATCGTTACTCGGGGGTTTTCTATTTCGGGGATACCGAATTCAATTCTGGCATTAGAATAACCCGAGGGCGCTCGGGGGTGGCTCTGCCCCGGGGATGCCCGGGGGGTGATTGGTGTGGAGGAATTGCAGCGTCCATGAAAATCGGTCAAAAATCATTACTCGGGGGTTTTCGGGAATGCCGAATTCAATTCTCGCATTAAATTACCCGGGGGCGCTTGGGGGTTGCTCTGCGGGGATACCTGGATGGTGATTGGGGGAGAAATTGCAGCGTTCATGAAAATCAGTCGAAAATTCAAACTGCAATCGATTTTCATGGACGCTGCAATTCCCCCCCCCCCTCAAGAGCCCCC
>JAGFPH010000463.1:358945-370882 GCA_018207615.1 Philaenus spumarius
ATATAAAAACTGTATTGGAACTACGTTTAACCTCAGTTGTTGATGTTCATAATACACTGTTTGTTAGTTGACTGATGGTATAAATTAAGTGTTGTAAATAAACTTAATGATTAATTAATGACTATTCAGGCTTAGTAGAAGAAAAATTATGCTTATTTTTCATTACTGCCAAGTTGACTTTTATATGCCCCCAATAAAATCTCCATTAACCCACCAACTGTCACCATGCTAACTTTCTGCAATTCAAAGCCATTTTGGTGTTTTGCAAGCATTTCTTTCAAAAATTCGCCAAATATAGCAATTAATTGTACCCTAATCCAAAAGTGTTACATAGCTTTTTTGTAGGAAAAGGTTCAAAGAATGCATACATGCCAGTAGAAAATTTATTGATGTAAAATTTACAAAGTTATTAGCTCAAGAAACAAAAAAACCGTTCAGTAACGGAAGATAAAATTAAACTTTAGGCCTACATAAAAAGTAGTAAACATTTTTTGTAATTTTTTTCAAAATGTGCAAAAGTTTTTTAAATTAGTTCCAAATGGAAGTGTGTACAAACATATATCAATTTGAAATTTCTTTTTTTGAAAACACTAGTTTTTATGTTCCTACTACAAGACCGCTAACAAAAGTAGGCCTAGTTTGAATAGTAATTTAATAATATACGCTTTACCCAAAAATGAAATATTATTATAACAAATTGTAGAGAATGATCATAGAATTGAACTGTTTACTTGAAATTCTTATTTTACAAAAAACTTATTTCACTTTGTTTCACTAAATTGGATCAAACAAACAAAACCATTGGCATAACCTATACATTTCCTGTCCGACTGGACTGTGGGACGATCGTATAACGGTCACAACGGAAATGCACATATTGATTTGAACTAATATCTGTATTTCACGGAAATATCAGAATAAAATCCGAACACTAAATGAGGTGTACTGTATATCAAACGAAAATTTGGAGTTTTCTCTTCAGATCGATATAAATATTATTATACAAATATAGTGATTGGTGGCAGAAATATCATGTTTCAAAGGTGCTTTCTCATTCGTTGAAATCTGTCCAATTGCAAGGGTTTACAGTAAATTTCAAATCAAGGCAGTTTCACAATGTTTAAACAAATCCAAAGTTGTCTTTGTATTCTTTGTAAAACAAGTCTGTTGAACAATTTTAAGCCTTACAGAAGCGACAAATTCAAAAAGATGATTACCTATTTAAATATACATTTTAGAACAAATTTGTAAATACAAAAATTTAAGTTTAAATCCTTTTCTTTCCAATGGTTTTCATTTCATTGAGATTGGATGATTTTTAGCGGGTGAAATAATAAAAGTAGAGTTGTGAATTGAGTGGTCTGCCACTTACTCCGAGCGCTGCGACTTCTCAATTTTAGCAGTCTGACAGTTGAAGGGTTAACCAAACAGGTTTTAAACCCACTCATAGGTCGCCATAGGAAGCTTGTGTTGTGATAACAATTGAAGAAAAATTAAAGCCCATTAAAACAATTTAAAATGGCAAGATTTCTCCATCTGTAACAGTCGACTTTTATGTTTTAATCATTAAACTAGTGTTTAAAATTTCTTTTATGTAGGCTAATTAGTTTGTTTTTGATTGAAATCAATAATTCATAATACTGAATAATAAATATCAATTTAATAACAATCTGAAATTCAAGATAAATTAAACCGTCTTTCCTCTACTGTTTTAATTTCTACCGTATTTATGTCATTAAATTTAATACGCTATAAAATGTAAAAATCTAAGTTTACGTAAGATATTATATAATTTAAGAAATAATTTTTAAACATCAAAAAGGCCAGGCTGTAAAGAAATGAATGCTGCACAAGTTGGAATCTAAATTTGTTAACTTAACTAAACTCTGAATATTTCTACTAAAATAATTATGAAATACAAATTTACCAATTAGACGTTGAGGTATAGGCGGCCTGGATGGTGGACCAGGTTCTGGTATTTCTTCTCTATCGCCTTTATCACGACCGTGTTTGGTCTCTTTTGTTTCATTCTGTGTTAACGTTCGTCCCTCCTGCAAAAAAAAATGTATTGTTTTAGTCTTTTGTTAAAAGGTATATCACGGTCAAATATAGTGAAACAGTGGTTCACAAACTACAAGAAGGTCCAAACAGTTAAGATGATCGTTCAATGATTTGAATAAACTAATTAATGAAACCTAGATATTATAGAATAGGAGATGTCACTACTCTCTACGCTTCGCACACCAACAAAATAGAAAAGTTAGCACATTTAAGATGAATTAATTCCCATAAATGTTGCCTTGACTGCAGTTACATCCGATGTGTTAGACTACACAACACAGAATATATAAACACAACACAGAATCTCATAGTTAACTGAGCAAAGAACTAGAAGAAGAAGTTTGTGTGGGTACAATCAGATGTAGTTGGCAAAGAGATGATTGCCTATCTTGTGGCCAGTTTTTTAAATTCTAATGCACTATTTTATAACAAGAGGGATTTGAACTACAAGTTGTTAATCAAAACATCGAGATCAATAGATAGATTTATTTAACGACGGCCTGCGCGAAAAATCTGGCGCATGTAGGGGAGGTAGTTGAAGGTCCCCCACCACCGCACTCATCGGTGCCCACTGCTAAGAGAAATGAAAATCATCTGTTTTTTATCGATTGCAGTCGTATTAACAGAGTATATTATTATACACATTCTGTGAAAAAATCATCAAGATACGATAAATTACTTTATTTATAAATTATTATTATTAAATTTTTAGTATCGAAAACGTATATACTCCGTAAACAAAATTTCACAAAACATTTTTTAAATGTACATTTGATATATATATTCAATTTTAAATAAATAAATGAAAACTTTTTGTAATGTTTCACAAATCTTTATTGAGTCGTGCCGACCTAGGTTTCGCCAGCTACGGCATTATCGAAGGCAACTTAAAGACTAAAGGAACAAGAAAAAATCCAACACACAGCAGTTGGGTACAGGTAGGCCAAAATACCGTTAGGTTAGGGATGGGGAAGGAATCGAACTGGTCAATAACAACGCTTGAAGAAGTGGCGAATTGCTTAAATCTATTTGTTCGTTTAAAACTAAACTTATGTCCTTATTGTGTTGTATTGTTCCTTTAGTCTTTAAGTTGCCTTCGATAATGCCGTAGCTGGCGAAACCTAGGTCGGCACGGCTCAATAAAGATTTGTGAAACATTAAAAAAAGTTTTCATTTATTTATTTATAATGGAATTTCACCAAGAACCAACGGTTGTTAGTATAAATAGTTTTTCAATTTTAAATATTAAAAAAGATTTGGTTTCACAATAAAATTCTCTATAACTTATTATATTCATAACCCAATACAAAATTAAAATAAATGTAAAATAATAAAAAAAAAAAAATATTGTTCACCATTTGTCGAATTTGAAATAGTATATTTTATAGGCCTAATCAGTAAAAGTATTAAAATTTGTTGTAACAATCTGATTTTTTAATATTATTATTAAAGATATGTTGTCTATGTGTGGTTCAAATTTTATTAAAATTGGTTAAATATTTTTAAAGTTATTCAATTTTTACTGAAGACCTGAATAATTTTTCACCGAATAAAGACATCGGAAAGTAATATTTATAGGCCTAATCAGTAAAGGTATTAAAATTTGTTGTAACAATCTGATTTTTTTATATTATGGTTGGTTGTTTAATATTTAACACTAACTTCTATAATAAAATATGATTTATATGCCTGTAGTTACAATATTCTTTTAATATTCCCGTTAACATTGTTTTATTGTAATTGTATGTAATTAATTTAATCATTGTATTATCATTCAATAATAATAACATGAGTGGACATTGTAAGGAGCAGGGCTGGTAATAAACAAATATCAGTAAAGAGAAAAATAGCATCAACATGCCAGCCAGTGCTCTGCTTAGTTTGCCACATTAAGGGAAAGTGGTGGTGCGAGGGGGAGGGGAAGTAGAGTTGGGGTTATCCTCCCTCGCCACTGTCTCCTTCTCTCTCGCACAAGTACTCAAAATAGGTCACCGTCTAATAAATCCATCTATAGATTCAGTTTAGAAAATGTAAATATGAAATATTCTTTACTATTTGGTTCTTAGTAAAGATTTCCATATTATTCTCTGTTGCAGCGTAACGGTGTTGAGGTTAGAAAGTAATTCCTTGTATCTTTGTTTGAAAAATGGCCTAGTCTCGTAGGTATTTTATACAACACAGCGATATAGTTTTCCACTGTACTTGCATTGACTTTGTCAGAAGTTTATATTAGAATTAACACTTGTTATACGTCAACTGATCCAACTTTTAAGATTTATACTGTCTTACCTTGTTTGTCTATCATCAGGACATTATAAGCATTAACACACAAAACACAACACTAACACAAACATTAGTTTCACTCCGGTGGAGATCGTTAATAACAATAATATTATTCATTAATATGTACTTGTGTCAAAGAACATGTTAGAATAGAATGCGAGTTGGTTGTTTAGTAAGTGTGTGGATTCATATTTTTTATTCCGCTATTCATATAGCGACTTTTTCTGCATACACGCATTATTCCCATATTAGCGTTGTAATTAGAATAAGTATGGTTCCTGTCTATAAGGTGTTGAGTGTAACTGGATGACTTGTTATTGGATTTTTTGTTGGTAGGTGCTCCTTAAACCTTTTGCAAAAAGATCGACTGGTTTGGCCTATATAACGACACGGGCAGTCGCTGGAGTTGATTTTGTATATCCCAGTTTGTCGTTGGGTACCTCTGTTTTTTATGGTATTGATGTTCAAAATCCTTTCAATTTTGTTAAAAAGTTTTGTATTTATATTTAGAGTTAGTATTTTGCAGTAACCAGCGATACTGGATAACACTGATTAAATCATTTCTAATTGTAAATAAACGGTACCAGGAACTGGCGCGTACCACAAACATATTTAAATTATTAAACAGATTCATTGCGACTTCATAATTATTGTAGGAGAGGTGATATTAAAGTAGGAGATTAACTAATAAATATTATTATTATTAGCTAGAGAGAAAACTATTCGATCCATTTCGAACAAATTTGCACCAAACACGTCAATTAGGCCTGTGTAGATGCACAAAAAAAGGTTTTGAACATTTTTGAAAAACAACCCTATTTTGGCCAAAAAACCCAAAAAAGTTCGAATAGACCCCGTAAATTTCTTATTTTTCTATTTAAGACATTGCAATACAGGTTAAATTTCTGGTCGCCACCCCAGGAACAAGTTTTACACACAACAAAATTTTGAATCCTCTTTAAAAAATTTAAAAAAAATTAAAAAGTAGCTGTTTCTAATTACCCCTTACATTGGGGTGAATAGAAACAAGCATTTAAAAACTCAACTTTTGCCTTGCTACCATGTGTGGTTAGGAACAATCTGAATGACTAAATATAGGTTTAAGGTATAAGAAAAATTCAATTATGTACAATCTGAAAGGTATGTAATTGTGAAAAAGTTAAAAATGCTGAAATTTCCTCCAAAGAAAATTTTTGGAGGAAACAAAAATGATGAAATCTTAACATTCACCGACAAAGCAAATCCAACAGCCAAACAGGGTTGCCAACATATTAGAACAATATTTCCCTACTAGTTTGTTCGAAGGGTAACCTGGAAATACCAAAATATCCCCTCTTTATCCCTTTGGTATGAGCGTTGCAGTATTTTTCAAAGTTTTGTTTCCATTCACCTCATTTTACGGTATCACTTTCAACTACATTATAAACGCAGCAAAAACAAAAATGGTTTTAACAACGGAGGAAACGTTTTGTACGATTATGAGACTGGAAACTCCGGGAAGTAGGTGAAGAAAATACTAGCTGAAATGGGAACGGGGAAGAGCACGGCAAGTGATAATTGTACATTTTATTGTATACAGTACATGGCAAAAACAAAGTGGATATTTACAAAAAATAAATAACTGACATTTTATAAAACATTTAATATAGAAAGTATAATATATTACTAGCAGAATCAATCAGCCTATAGCACTGTTAGATGATACAATGGTGCCACTGTTAGTGACGGGTTCTAACTGTGTATCCTAATTATTTAATTCTCTTAAAGTAAAGTGGACAAAGCCTGTTAATTCACAACATAGGAGTTATAATAAACAGCCTACCTGTATTTGCTGGAAGTTTCTACGTAACGTATTATCTCCAGGTGCTTGTACTATGGAAGATGGTTCTCCAGCGATCTCCGGTTCCTCTTCGTTCTCGCTCCCGCTGTATCTGTAGTCTTCTCTCTCTGTCGAGCAGTAATGTTAAACAATAAATTTACAAAAATAAATAGCAACAACTCTTTATAAAAAAAAACAAAACAAGAAATGTTTACATGTTTTTTTTTGTATCAATTCAAATTAGGCTATAAAATACTATCAATGATTCTAGAAAGTTAATGTTTTTGGGTTCAGGATCTCATGTACGTTGTTAAACCTCCAAGTGGCATGGTTAAAGCTAAAATTGAAAAGCCTGTTTTTAGCGTTTTGAAAGCATATTTTTAAAAATGCGCCAAAAATAGTAAATGAACTTCAATCCAAAAGTGTTCCATAGCTTTTTTGTAGAAGAAACTTCAAAGAATTCAAATATGCCACTAAAAATTAGTTTCTTTTGAAATTGTAAAAGTTATTAGCTTAGAAAGCAAAAAATGTTTAGTAACGGAAGGAAAAAAACAATTTTATGCCTACATAAAAAATAGTAAAACATTTTTGTATTTTTTTTTTCAAAAAACACAAAAGTTTTATAATTTAGTTCTAAATAGAAATATGTAAAAATATATTTCAATTTCACAATTGTTTAGTTCAAAATAACCCTTTGAATGTTTTTACTACATAACCTGCAAATCAGACTAAGTTCAAAGTGACTAGGCCTAAAATTTTTTTACTTCAAACAATGGTTTTTTTATACCAAAAATTCGAGAATGAAATGTAGAATCAAATAGCATTACATTTTGTAATGAAAAATCAAAATATCAAAGCAGCAATTTGACCTAAAACCTTATTTCTAGGCTAAAAACCTAATGTTATTTCTTCACTTACCGTTTTATTAGAACACTGTTATAAGCCTAATTTCACTCAAACATAATCTACACTTATTTATTTATAACTAAAACACAATATAACACTATTTTATAAACTGTAATCACTTTCAATTCACTAAAATATCAAGACGAATAAAACTTACACTGAACGCTTTGAGATCAGAGTGTAAAATGGTTTTTAGGCTATAGACCGCTTCATTTACATTATGTCTGTGCCAACTAAATTTCACCTAAATTATTTGAACTGAACATAGAATAAACGTTGGAATTTTATCTTTAAAACAGTATATTAAACATCTTATGAATAAATCGATTTCTGATAGTAAAATACGATTTACAAAATGCTTCCTTATTGGCCCAATCTTAGACCAATGAAAAGCCTATATTCTAAATTCTAGATCTCATAAACTAATCTAGTCACAGATGATTTAAAAATACCACTTGAAAGATAAAAGTCTAATGAATCCAATGCTGTGATGATCTTTGTGACAATTGATAACTGTGAGGAGTTGCAGACCATCGAAAATGATGAAGTTTTTACGTTCTTAACATCGCGATGTCGCACGGAAAACAGCTGTTTGACATTCTACAATATTGAAACGATGATTACGTATGTAAATATACGTTTTACGAAAAAGTTTTAAATACAAAATTTAAAGTTTATTCATTTTCTTTCCAACGGTGCCGGTTTTATTACGATTGGATAATTCTAAGAGAATTAATTAATCGAAAATGCAAATGTATGCAAATTCTCGCTAATTGTCGAAATAGCTGCATCTTGCGCCTGAGAAAACGTAACTTTGGGCAGTCTGCCACTGGGAAGGTTAACAAAACTTTACACAAACGTATGCAACTACATTAGAAGGCCTGGCATGTCCAACTGGCAGGAGACTGTTTGAAGATTGATACAAAGTTGATCAACACATACACAATGAGCAAACTCTTCTGTTCTACAACAATGTTTGTTAAATGAAACTAACCTTTCTCCTGTTTCCTCTTCTTACACCTGTCAATGTGATCCTTTAACTGAATCCGTACTTGTCTTTCTGTAGGTTGGTCCCTTATGAATGAATTCTTTAACAGCTGTTCTGTGTACGGTCTTTGATGGTAATCCTTAACTAATACGGTTTCAATAAAACCTGCACAAACATAACCACACTGATTAATGTGTATAGGTTGAAATCATCCATTTGCCGATAGAATTCCCTAATATTGAGTATGGGCTTGGGGTTTGGCTGCAACTAATCTCTATTGCAATAAATGGGGTTTAAAAAAAAATACAATTATAACTCAAGTAGTAATATTTCAAAAAGACTTTAACCCTCCAAGTGTTACTATCGCACTGTGCGACCTGTTCAGACCATTTGAAAGTGCTAGCGGCGCACAGTGCTATAGTTCGTAAAATCGATATATCTAAGCTAATAGTTATCGGATAAACTTGCTCATTACATAGAATGAAAGTAAATTGAATTCTCTATCTGGTAGGCAGTGCGAGTTTGTTATCTTTGGAAGAAAAAAAGTAACAGATGAAAAAATTGTCAGCTGTAAGCTGTGGTTTGTTTACGTTTGTGTAAAAACTAAGCAACTGACTAAAGTTGTTTAGTTGGTTCATAAACATTTTTTTCTGTACATATCTTATTACATTATTATTATATTAGACATTTAGCATTTGTGGACTCATGTTAGTGACCCAACATGGTTTATTTATTAAATAGTATACAAATACTTATTCATGAACTGTATAATACATTTTTCTCAAAAATTACCATATGTGTTATTTTTTAAATTTTTAGTAAATGTTCTAGATTAACAAGTTTTTTGTGGTACATTTCTTATTCAGAACTAAAATTAGAACAATTTGTATATTTTGGAATTTACATTACTACATTTTCAAGACCATCTACGTGCCTACAAATTAAAAAAAAAATATAAAAAAATATTTTACTCTGACACTCTAAGGACGTAATTTTTTTAACACCAAGTGGTTAAGTGTTTTATTTTTATTTTATATTGTAGAACATGTTGTTATGAACAATTTGATATGTAATACATGCTATTTAAATACATTCTTTTATATAAAAAATAATTGTTAAACTAACCGTGCAAGATGCTCAAAAATGGCCCAGCACTTTAAAGTGATTTGATTAGCACTTGGAGGGTTAATGTGCACAATAAGAATAGAACTTTTGAATGGTTATGAAATTGAGGTGGTAGGCACAAGTAGGCTAGAGACAACCACAGATAAACGCTAGACAATAACACCACTAATTTGCAAAAGGTACAAACACCTGACGTACATTATTAACACTATTAATAGAATCAACAACTGTTCTTTACAGGGACAAAATTTTGAAAGTAAAATGCAATCAAAAATTAAAAATGGGGACAATGTGATTTTGTGTTACAATAACGTGCTCTACTGGAAAAGCTTAGTGAGAAATGGTTTGAGTGATCTGGTTAAAGAGAAAAATATACTAAGGAGAGAAATATTGGAATATATTGTTGACGAGATTTTATGGGAACCCTGCTCTTCTATTTTTGAGCTATACATGAAGGTGGGTTTTACTGGGTCAATATTCTAATACAGGCTCATAAATGTAAAATTTTGAGCTAACAAGACAAAAATATGACTAACTGTTTTTGATGCCTTACAAATTGATGGACAAATATTTCAAATTAATAAGTACCCATTTTTAACCAAAATTTTCTTTTAAACTATTTGGAAAATTACATTTTTTTCATCGACTTGAGGCCATTTACTTTATATTGATATAAATTTATAAACAGTAATTACTGCAAAGTTAAAATTATATACACAGATTTTGAATTGAACATTACTGACAGTAAACTGTAGAAATGTATTGATAGTGTTTTTACTTTCTGAACAACAAACATCTATCCACTGTTAGTTCAATGGCAGACTTTTACTAAACATAAAACTATATGCATTCTTGTACTACGGACATACCGTGGAATTTTTTTGTCCACTTTTTGGATTTAAGCCGTGGAGGTGGATTTCTAGGTATTAAGAAGAGCGCTCTCATCGGATGTAGATCACACAATGGTGGCTGTGATTCCGCCATTTCCAATGCAGTAATACCTGTAACATTAACAACATAAACATTCATTACGCGTTCAAACTATCTGCGATCATTTGCTAATTGGATCAAAAACAACATAATTTTAAGTCAGGCCTATAATGAACTTTAACACGTTCATTACCATAACAACCAAGTTGGCAAATTTAGAATCAGGTAACTATTATTAACAACTAACAGTTTTTTTTTTTAATTAAATAAAAGCAAACAAAACGCTTATTCTATTATTAGTCAAACATCGGATGATACATATATTTTATTATAATTACTTGTTCGGACATTTGACATCATTTGTGTGTTAAATAATCAAAGACAACGTTTCGGGAATACAAATCAATTCTCGTTCTCAAGTGACAATATATTGGCGAGACAAAAAGACCTTTAAGCATTAGAATAAAAGAACACAAAAATAATGTACGGTTAGGTCTAGTCGATAAATCGAAAATTGCAGAACATATATGGTCCGAAAATCACAAATTCAATTGGGAAGAGGCAAAAATCATACACCGGGAAAGTAATCTTTACAAACGTAAAATAATTGAAGCCTCATATATAAAAATAGCGAACAACCCTATCAGCCAAACAAGCATTGAAATTAGGCCACTATGGCTCCCATTATTAAAAAAAAAAAAACTAAAATTTGATTATAATAACCATATTAATAATAAAACAGAAATGTTTCCGACTAATAAAAATGCTGAACTTTTACCAGTAGAATCACCACGTGGTGTTATAACCCGTTCCCGTGCGAAACACTTGAACTATGTGAAACAATAGGGAACTACCCCTTCCTGTTGGCCACGCCTGAATACTCTGGCCAGTTGTCAGTCTCTCTCTCTAGCTTGTAAATCAATTGCGTGTGCTTAGTGTATGAATTGTGTTGTGTCTGTGGTTGGTGTGTTTGACGTCTCAGTCTTAGCTCTGAGATCCATATGTAAATATTTAAGGTTAGTAATAATTTGTAGTTTTACTTTGTTCACCCTTACATAGGCCTAGTTGCCTAGGTTTATGTACCGTTAGTTTTAGTCACTTGAGAACGGGAATTGATTTGTATTCCCGAAACGTCGTGTTTGATTATTTGACACACAAATGATGGCAAATGTCCGAACAAGTAATTATAATAAAATTCAATATCCATCATTAACAAACAATAAATTCAAACAGAGAATACATATATTATACTGTTTCCTTTAGTTGGCAATATCAAAATTTGTTTGAAATGTTAATTATTTAAATATTAATGGTGAAATTACAACGCATCCTGTAAACTCAAATTATTGAGGGTGTAGGTCACCGCACGGTCGTCATTTCCTTGAAAATTTCAGAGTATAAAATAATCTGTCAGCATTGACTTTGCTGAATGGAAAACCACTTTTAGTCAGAATTGAATATTCTCAGTTATCTATGAATCAATGACAAAAAGTGATACAAAAATGATAAAAGTCTTTAAATTGTCTACATTTTTCGAATCTACTATTTGTTTGTTTTTGCAGTTTTTTTTTTTAGATATCCAACTTTAAAAAGTTTGAACTGCCGCCATCTTGAAACTAATAATTGCAACAAAATTAAATTCTGCATATTTGTGTATAGTTGGGGACAATTATAGAGGGAAAGGTGTAGGGGGTCGGTCGGCCCAAAACAATGCTATTGTTGTGAAACCGACCGCCCGGCCACCCTCATGCCTGCGGTCATTGTCACCACCTCCCTTTAATTCTTAGAAATAGTTCGGTCCAATACAAATATTATAATTTGAACC
>JAGFPH010000463.1:370892-386541 GCA_018207615.1 Philaenus spumarius
TTTTATTCGATTAGTGGTTCAAATTATAATACTTGTATTGGACCGAACTATTTCTAAGAATTTAAGGGAGATGGTGACAATGACCGCAGGCATGAGGATGGCCGGGCGGTTGGTTTCACAACAATAGCATTGTTTTGGGCCGACCGACCCCTACATCTTTCCCTCTATACTTGTCCCCGACTATAAACGGATGTTATAAATATTCGTGCATAGTTTTATAAATTAATGTTTAACTGTTCATGAGATTTTTTTTTCGAAAACACTGAGCAAGATAAGACACTTTAACCTGTATTGTATTATTAATTAAATATGATGAAAGATATAAATAGGCTACAGCCAAACAATTATAACTTGTATGACTTACCTAAACTCCACAAATCACTCCGATTGTCATAAGTAGCATCCGGGTTCTCATCACAAGCGATGACTTCAGGAGCCATCCAGTAAGGAGTTCCAATAAAAGTATTTCTCCTTCCTATTGTACGGTCCAACTGAGCTGAGACGCCAAAGTCAACTGAAAACACAAAACCAACTCGTAACATAATATATTACATATTTTACTTATCAACATCACCAATTTTGTACAGTTTAATTCATCACACACTGCTAGGAGAATTTATGACTGACACTAGCGGGGGTTGAAAATCACTTGAAATTTATTTTAACGAGCTAACGTGCGAAAGATGGGTAACTACAGCATGTTAGCTTTGACCAACTCAGTCTTTGATACATAGCTAAAGGTTCATTAAAATAAGTTTCCAGGCTTATCAAATGTTCACCTTAAACTTGTACAAGTGAAACATTATATACCAGGTGTCTTAAAAGACCCACCCCTCTCTTTAACTTTTGTGTTTGTTAAAACAAACAAATATCCTTTGGGGAACGATACTAACTTAGCCCAACGTATCTTTTGAAGCAATCAGAAATTTTGAGTGTCTCCTAAAAATCGGATCATCCAAAACAAAATGGCGGCCCTAAACAAGTTGAAATAAATTTACATAAAGTTGCTACTATCTCGAAAAGGAAGTTTTTTAAAAAAAATTCAAGAGGCAAAAACTTTTTATTTCAAAGTGCTTGACCTGAAAAATTGCTTTCAAATCGATTTCGTAAATTTTTTTTTTTTTAATTTTCTAAGATGTAGGAGTCGACTTAAAATTTACGAAATCGATTTGGAAGCAATATTTTAGGTCAAGCACTTTGAAATAAACATTTTTTGTCCCTTGAAATTTTGTCTTAAAACTCTTCCTTTTCGAGATATTAGCAACTTTATGTCGATTTATTTCAACACGTTTAGGGCCGCCATTTTGTCTTGGGCGCTTTGATTTTTATTTTCTTTATGACATTTTCCTAGTCTTAAATATACCTTTAAAATGAGGTATCACTTGACCATACTTCCCATTTAAAAATTTTGAGTTGCCCCCAAAATCCCCCATTTTTAGGGGACACTCAAAATTTCCGATTGTTTCAAAAGATATTTTGGGCTAAGTTAGTATCGTTCCCCAAAGGATATTTGTTTGTTTTAACAAACACAAAAGTTAAAGGGGGAGGGTGGGACTTTTAAGACACCTGGTACTGTATATACAAATTTTATTAACATCCCAAAATGTGTTCTGAGGACAATGATTGGTGCTCATTTACTACTCCTTACCTTGGGTCTAACCATAAAGGACACTGCAACAGCTCATCTTTCCTATAGAAATTCGCTAATAAAATATTGTTTGCATATTTAGGCTACAGGAAATTTTTTTTCAAGTTATAATAAACCTTTGCAAGAAAATAATAGGTTTTACTAATCAAAATTAAACACAGACTCAAAGTGAATACGTGTCAAGTAAATGACCACATATGTTTCTGATAAACAGCTGACTCACCCAGTTTAACTTCGGCATTGTCAGTAAGCAACACGTTCTGTCCTTTAATATCCCTATGTATAACTTTATTAGTATGTAAATAAGACAACCCTCTTAATATCTCTCTACATATATACGCTATCCATTCTTCTTTTAAAGATTGCCCTTTGGTAGACTTCACTAGATCCGTGACCGACCCAGCACCGCAGTATTCCATGACCAGCCACAGCTGATCGTCCTTGCCCGGTGGAGACTTCTTTATGAAAGCACCGTAGTAGGTTGCGATGTTGCGGTGGTTGGAATACTAAAACAACAAATAACACATTCATTACTAATAATTATTTTACACCCCATCTAATTTCTATAAACATTTTTGCATAAATTTAGTGACAGACAGCACTATATTGTCTCCTGAGACAACACAACTTGTTCTGAATATTTTACCGACTAAACAATCACCCAATCTCAATAAAATGGGTACCATTGGAAAGGAAATGTTTTAAACTTTAATTTTTGTAATTGCAAATATGTCTTAAATATTTACATATGTAACCTTCGTTATAAAACTGTAAACGTCTAAATCAGCTGATTCCGAGTGAGAACACACAAGAAAATGAACCAAATTCATAATTTTTGAAGGCACATAACTTTTGACAAACACTTGTTTTGAGACGAAGATAATGACGGCATTGGATTCCTCTAGATTTGAGCTTTCTACCACTACCTTTAAATCATTTGTCACGGTTATAGTTTCTTAGGTATGATTTTTTTCCTAAACCCTTGCAATTGGACAGTTTTCATCCAAAAAGAAAGCACATTTTGCAATCGATATTATTATAAATCAATATATCTGGATAATGATATATAGTTTTCAAGTTTACAGTTCAATTCTATGATTTATTCTGTACAATTTGTTATAATAAAATTTAATTTTAGGGTAAAGCATATATTTTTGGATACTTTATCAAAATAAGCCTAATTTTATTTGCGCTCTTGTAGTAGAAACACAAAAACTTGTTTTTTATTAAAAAAAAATTAAATTGAAGATATATTTTTATATAGCCTACTTCTATTTAGAACTAAATTACAAAACTTTTGTATATTTTAAACAAAATTATAAATTATTTACTATTTTTGATTATGGACATAAGTTGGCATAAGTTGGGTTTTGTGTTTCCGTTACTGAACATTTTGAGCTTTCTCAGCTATTAAAATTTTACATCAAACAAGTTTTTAGTTGCATGTACGAATTCTTTCGACCTTTTTCTACAAAAAGGATTGTAGCGACTTTTTAAACTTTTGGATTGGAATAAAACTACTATATTTGACAAATTAATCTGGTGAAATTGCAATGCCACTTCTAGGGTTAACTTGACAACAAAAACACAATTAGTGTATATAAAACTACACCTCCAAAGTAATCATCGCCAAAAAAACAATATGTTCAATACTATCTTTATATTGAATCCGTTTATCAAGCCGAACCGTCTACCTCAACATATCTGCAACTGATAAAGCAATGTTCTTACAGTGTTTAAAAACTTTGTTAATCCTTCCTAACAAGTAAGGGATTTAAATTAGAGGTATAGGAGGGGGGGAAGAGTTGCTTCAAAGTAAGTTTAAATTTTGGAATTGGTAACAAATCATCAGTTGAGAATACATACTGGAACTATTGAATTTATTTATTACCAAATTCCTTGCACACAAACATGATACAAGGACCTATAGGAGACATAAATACCCGTGTACATAGGTTGGTAAATATATAGGTGAATTGAATATAATATTTTTGTATGGAAAAGTTTAAGCAATTTAAAAATGTACAAGAGTCTTAGTGGTGAGATTTTTAATTACAGGATAAAAATACCAAGAATGTTCAAATAGAGATTTCTTTAAAGTTCCTTTTGCAATATTATAATAGTTTGAATGTGGACAAAATTTAATTCAAGTGTAATTAGTTATTTGTTAATGCAATACTAAGTTATGAGATTTCATTTTGAAGCAGTACTTTACTCAATCACATTAACCCTCTCGTCTCTTGTAAACTAAACCACATTTAATGTAACGGTTTTATTCGTACAGTCCTGGGAAATACAGACTTTTGTTGAATTCTAAACTTGCATTGAGAATGTATGGCTAGCGGTGTTCTCACGGTATAGTCAGACAGGATATTGTATTCCCTTGGTCTACGAGAGGTTTATTCGTTTGATCTAATTTTGTGATTCAAGTAAAATTATGAGAAATACGATTACAAAATAATAATTTACAAATACAGTTCAATTCTATGATTTATTCTCTACACTTTGTTATATTTCATTTTTGGGCAGAGCATATATTCCTAAAATACTATTCAAAGTAGGCCTAGTTTTGTTAGCAGTCTTGTAGTAGGAACATAAAAACTGGGGTTTTCAAAATAAGAAATTTGAAATTGATATATATTTTTATACAGTTCTATTTAGCACTAAATTACAAAACTTTTGAAAATTTTGAAAAAAAATTACAAAAATGTTAATTACTTTTTATGTAGGCCTAAATTGAAATTTTTCCTTTTGTTCCCGAACATTTTTTGTTTGTTCATGTTTATTGTCCTACTTCCTGGACTGTTAAATAATAATATTTATTATTTTTACTAACCTTCAAACAGTCCGTTTTTGGCTCAGAATACATCTGACCGCGGTTTCGACACCACAAATGTCATTGTCAAAGAATTCTCACGTCGCAATACCTACATTACACACTTAAAAACACATTTAAAAAACACACGTAAAACACTTTAAAAATTCACCATTTCTGGGTCGTTATAACATAAATTTTACTAGGGTTATTAAAACAGGTCTAATGTCGGGCCGACCTTAACATGAACTGCCGATGCGATGTTGAATCACTGTTCAGTCAGCTGTTTTTTGGTTTGCCTAACTTGTAGGCGTTTCTAACTTTATGATCCTATCCAGTATCCTTGCTGAAGTGTTTTTGAATAACTTTGAGAACAAGTACATAATGGTGGATAACAATAGATATAGAAAAAACATCGTGTATTACTATAGATATGTGGACGACATCATATGTCTTTACACTGGCAACATAAGACAAATAGAGATATTCAATAAATACTTAAACAGCCTACACAATAATATGAAGTTCACCCTCAAAATTCAGGTGAACAATACATTGAACTACCTGGAACTGTCCATCTCTAATGTAAATGGCACCCACCAATTCAACGTTTACAGAAAACCAACCCAAACCGATCTGACTATACACAAGGACTCTAACCATCCATACTCCCATAAAATGTCTTCATATCATTATCTAATACACAGACTCCATAGAATACCGTTGACACCCTTAGACTATAGAACTGAACTCAACACCATAAAACACATAGCTTCAAAAAATGGATATGACCCCAGCATAATAGATACAATGGTGAAAAGGCATAGAAATAAAATTAACAATAACACTGAACGAGAAAGAGTTAAAAAGAAATATGTCACCATAGATTACAGCGCGAACTTCCAACATAAAATGCGCAATATCTTGGATAAATATAACTATAGTGTCGCTTATAGAAACAACAATAGGCTAGAATCCATTTTAAAGGGCTCAAACAAATGTTCAAGTACAAATAGTGACAATGATTTCCAAACCAGTGGTATATATAAACTCAACTGCGGCGAATGCAGCAAATTTTACATCGGACAGACAGGCCGCTCTTTCAAGGACCGATACAAAGAGCACTTACCAAGACGCACATTCAATCAAACGTCAACATACGCCGAACACTTAGTGGATTTCAACCACAAAACAAAAGGCATAATGGAAGATCTACAAGTGCTAAAGAAATGTAAGAAAGGCAAAAAAATGGACGTTTTAGAGCAGTTTTTTATATACCAAACATTAAAAACGGAACCAGACAACCTCCTTAACGATCAAGTGCAATTTGGATCACACGCCATATACGACAGTATCATAAAGTTAGAAACGCCTACAAGTTAGGCAAACCAAAAAACAGCTGACTGAACAGTGATTCAACATCGCATCGGCAGTTCATGTTAAGGTCGGCCCGACATTAGACCTGTTTTAATAACCCTAATAAAATTTATGTTATAACGACCCAGAAATGGTGAATTTTTAAAGTGTTTTACGTGTGTTTTTTAAATGTGTTTTTAAGTGTGTAATGTAGGTATTGCGACGTGAGAATTCTTTGACAATGACATTTGTGGTGTCGAAACCGCGGTCAGATGTATTCTGAGCCAAAAACGGACTGTTTGAAGGTTAGTAAAAATAATAAATATTATTTTTTGTTTCTTGAGTTAATAACTTTGTAAATTTAACATCAGTCAATTTTTCACTCGAATAATATGAATTCTTTGAACCTTTCTCTACAAAAAAGGTACGGAACACTTTTGGATTGGGGTGTAATTACTATTTTTGGCGAATTTTTGAAAATATGCCATTTCAATGGCATTACAAAACATTAGCACGAACAGTTGTAGGCTTAAACCATCGATGTGTATGTTATGTGCATAAATAATCGTAAAATAAAATAAAAAAGATTTGTTAATAGATTCCAACACAAGGCGAGCAAATTAAATATTTAGCCATGAAATACAATTGAATCCCAGGCCGACCTACAAACAACATTGTTGTGAAAAGTCATCTTCAGTATCACCTACCACATCTCAAACAATATGAAGCACTGAAAGTATGTTATCTGAACATGCTAAACGAATATAGGCCTACTGTACATACAACTCACTAAAAACAACCAAGACATGTTACTTAAAAATAACTAGTTTTGCAGCCAATCCCGTTTACTAATTTTACTATAATAACCTATTTTAAAATCAATTCAGTCTTTGAGTGGGAGAACAATGTATGACCATGTCATCATACCCAAACATTTAACATACGGTACTAACAAACACTGCCTTAGATTTTATTATAGTGAGAATCGTATGTTCAATATTGTTTGTGTTTTATTGAGTGTTCCACCTTATGACACTGACAACAATAATGGCAACAACAGTCACGACGTATTTGGACTATAAACTAGCCATAGATAAGATATCTTTTGTAGAATAATGGCAAGGCCAGTATTTGTTCTTATAACTTAGTAAAACATCAGCCATTACGATGCTTTTAGGTAACACCTATGTCAATAAATAAATACAAGTATTTCCTGAATTACAAAAAAATTAGTCCTTGACACTTTTAATAGTCAACTAAACACCGCCTCGCGTCCTAACACCGCCTCAGATGGCTGCTTCGCTTTGCTCGCAGTTGGAAAATTCGCTAAAGAATCTTATAACTAACAGTAATTACAAGATTAATTTTATAACCTCAAATACATGCTTTAGAAATGTGAGAGGCTTTCATTACGATTTTAGTCCTAGTTCTACTATCTTCTGTCAACTAAAGTTTTGAAACCCGGCCTAAATATAGTAAAAATTATTGCAGGATTAACATAACCTCAATACTATGTTTCAGAAATGAGCCAGGCCTATATTACAAAATTGACTATTGGAATTTATACATCTTTGCCAAGTTTACCTTTTTTTTTGACAAAATAAATTGTTAAATCAGGCCCAATTTATTCTAATTCCAACGTGCTAAAACAGTATAAATTAGCTTGTTTTTTAACAGTAATTAAAAACTATCCAATGAACAGCTGATTTTGGATAAAACTCAATCTCAGTTCTATTCCACTCTATTTCCAACGTGCTAAAACAGTATAAATTGGCTTGTTTATAAACAGCTGTTATGATCGCTTTATTTACTATTTCGTTGTTATTTTGTAACCAACATGGCAACCCACAAGACCCTATGTTAAAATTTTTAAACTTTTAAATTAGATTTTCTCCAAAAATTGTGTTTTTACATGAAACAACTATATAAGGGTGTACTTAAAAATCAAAACTACACCTAAATACAAAATTTCTTTGAATTCGTTAGAGCCGTTTTCAAGATCCGCGACAGATACAAAGATACAAGAATTGCTCATTTAAAGTAATAGGATTCTTTTATTAACTGCATCGGCAGTCAAGAGGGAGATCACCAGAAACATGTTTACTTTAGACAAAAAAAAAAAAAAAAAAACTGAAGTAATTGAAGACACAATGGTTTCCAAAAATAGATCTTATGCAGAAACGAGTAGTCGGCTAACTTAAGTAGGAAGAAAGAAAGGATTTGAGTGGGTTGACACTGTAATTGGGCAATGGACATCTGAAATTACACTGTTCCAGACAGGGAAGAGACTATGTTTGCATCCGATTTAATCTTAATTACTAGCAAAAAGTCTGATACCGTTCAGTTAGAAAAACTAAAAAATACAAATATCATTGATCGTAACTTTAATTACAACAAAAATTAAATTGACCAATGACTCGTTAATAAAATATCTAAAGATTTTTTTGTAGGCTATTGTAAAAGTTTCAGTGTCAAATCAACCATTTAAAAGAGTTGTTTTTGTTAAATAAAATTAGGCGATTTTTTACATTTTTTGTTGCAATTTCTTCTTGAATAACCACTTCTCGAAGGGCAATGGTTCAGTTGGAAAGGTTATAAAGCCATTCAGCAGGTTTCAAAAATTAAATCCAGATATTATTAACCCTAGAACTGGCATCGTTAAAGCTAAAATTGAAAAGCCCGTTTATAAGCGTTTTGCAAGCATATTTTTAAAAATTCGCCAAAAATAGTAAATGAACCCGAATCCAAAAGTGTTCCATAGGTTTTTGTAGAAGAAACTTCAAAGAATTCAAATATGCCACTAAAAATGAGTTTCTTTTGAAACTGTAAAAGTTATTAGCTTAGAAAGCAAAAAATGTTCAGAAACGGAAGGAAAAAAAAACAATTTTATGCCTACATAAAAAATAGTTAAACATTTTAGTAATTTTTTCAAAATACACAAAAGTTTTATAATTTAGTTCTAAATAGAAATATGTAAAAATATATTTCAATTTCACAATTGTTTAGTTCAAAATAACACTTTGAACATTTTTACTACATAACCTGCAAATCATGACTAATTTCAAAGTGACTAGGCCTATACATTTTTTACTTCAAACAATGTTTTTTTTTTATACCAAAAATTCGAGAATGAAATGTAGAATTGAATAGCATTCTACCCAGTTTCAAATAAGTTTACATTTTGTAATGAAATATCAAATCGGCAATTTAACCTTATTTCTTCACTTACCGTTTTATTAGAACACCGTTATAAGCATAATTTACCTCAAACACAATTTACACTTATTTATTTATAACTAAAACACAATATAACACTATTTTATAAACTGTAATAACCATAAAATAACACAAAACAAATGTCATAACTGACACATAACACGAACCTCAACGACGGGACATATAGCATGACATTTAGCATACTTTAGATTTAAAAGTTCATTGGTACCAACCTATGAAATCTAAATGTATTAAATTGGACATAGATAAAAACTGTAGTTTTCTTTTTAAAACCAAATATTGTACATTTTAGGGATATATCGAATAAGACTGTAAGAATCGATTCTAAACAGGCTTGCATATTGGCCAAATCTATAACCAATTACAAGCTTTCACCGTAAATCCTGTAGAACAGCTGTTTTCAAAGTAACATGTGATTTGAAGACACCATTTTAAAGAGCTGAATTCAATGCTGTTATGATCTTCTTCATAAATGACTTCTGTGAGGAGTTGCAGACCATTTAAAATAAGACAAAGTCTTGACAGTATACGGGGTTCATTGACGCTTGAATCACAGCTGATTTGCGTACTAAAATTTTGAAACGGTGATTACGTAAGTAAATATACGTTTTACAAAAAAGTTGTAAATACAAATATTATAGTTTAATTCATTACCTTTCCAACGGTACCGGTTTTATTACGATTGGATGATTTTAAGTGAATTAAATTATCGATTATGCAAATTCTCGCTAAGGTTCGAGCGGGTTACATTTGCGCCCGAGAGACTGCAGTCTGCCACTTTGAGGGTTAAAGTAAGTTTTTTTGTGTGTTATTCCCCCTTCACCTTCATTAGTCTCACTAGCAAAATTTAAGACATTAAATAAACAAAAATTCAAATTTTAACCAGGCCACTGGCTCCAAGAAATTGAAATAAATTTTACATCACCCTGAAAATCTGTGAATTATATATACTTTTCAATGTTATGAAAGTCATGATTTAAAATGTTGTAAGAAAATTACAATTAATATTTTATTTTACTATCCTTAGAGTTAAATCCAAGTAACAAATGCATGTTTTAGAATGCCAGGTACAAGCTAAATATAAACGTACAACTAACACACTAATATAATATAGAGTTACTCAAATTACCTTCTTGAGTACATTGATTTCCAGTTTTATTTCTTCCTCTTCATCCTAAAAAAAAATATTATTATTAGTATTACTCATAACACACTATAATTAATATCATTCACAATATGGCAATTATAAATGTCTCGTATATTCATAAGTATTCAAGCCGCTTACAATCAAAGAGATGTAAATAAAACGAAAAAATTTTTGTGATTTTAGTGGATTATGTTTTTATTATTTCTTCTTTGTACTAACACTTTTAGTTCTCAACATAAAATAAACAATAATTGAAAAATGTTTATGGACATTTCCAACTCATTTCAGACGTTTGTTTCAACAAAAGAAACAACTGAGCTATATTTTCCTGCGTTCATAACTTTTGCTATTTTTATTTCTAATGATTTTTAAAATGTACTTTCATATTCATGTGATGTCTGGCTCTTCCAAAAAATAAAAAAATGTGCTAAAAGGAAAATGTTTTGACACCATCCCCGACATTGAAATGGCCACGACCCAGCAGAAATGCTTCCAGTCATAAATTCAGACAAATGTATCACTAGCCAAGGACAGTACTTTGAAGGACATTATTCAAAAATTGTTCACCATATTTTTTGAACACACCTCGTATAAATAAAAATATATAAAATTCGATAATTCATCATTAAGGGTAGGAGAGTTGTTTTCTTCATAGTACCTTAGATTTTTTTACTTAAAACATCCCAAGCCAAAGATAACCAGCAAAATTCAGTAGCTTTGAGTCAACCAACATTTCAATCTGTGTAGAGAATCCCTCTTATCACAGATATGAACAGATTTGAACCTGGGATCTTCTGATAAGGAAACTGCCAACAGTCCACTCGGATAAGGCTAGATGGTGTGCTTGGATGTTAGTGTTGATGTTTTATTGCATTGATTAAAAGAGAACATAAGCACTACAAATAGAACTGCACTGACGACGGCTTTTAAATTAAATAATACTTAATAAAATGTATTGATGTTAATGTAAACAAATCATTAGACTTTTTTTTCATTTTGCTAAAGCTTATACAGTGAAGTTTGGTTTAAGCTATATTCCATATATTTTACTTATAGTCAATAAATCAGAATTTTTAATTAAAATTATCCTCCCGTGAAACATGTTTCTATTAGGTTCAGAAATTGCTCCAAAGAACCATATAAAATAAACAAATTTATTTCTTTATCATATTATTTCAGGTTCGTAAATTTTGGAATTAGTAAATCAAATTCAGCTCTACTTAACCCTTTGAGGGGTGGTTTATTTTATGCTTAAAGAGTAATCACGTCACATGATGTTCCTGGTTACCATGGAAACGAGTTTCTATATGACTCAAAAAGTTGGTTATTTCACCACTAGAATGTAGATGTGTACTGTCAGTAAAATTGATCTTATAGTAATAGTTGCTACTTTATTGTGCTAGAATGAGCGAGCATGACATTGTGTATACGAAACTGCCATGTAGCTTTGTTTGCTTTTTTCTTCTGTCCCGCGGGTTTCTCACTTTTTTTGACTACTTTGTTTGTGAGCTGCTTGTTTTATATATAACTGATTTTTTATAATAAATCAATAACTACATTTTTCTAAATGTTTATTTCTCATTGTTCCTAGTTTGTGGGAAAAAATCATGGCATATAATGTGATTACTTTTACAAAACAGAAAACTCAATTTTTCAATCATTTTAACCCTCCAAGTGCTGACTGACTATATTGCTCTTTAGTGCTAAGGGTTTTTTTGGTTCCGAGCATGCTTATTAACTAAAATCATTATAAAATACTCACTAACAGTAAAGTAAGACTTATTATACATCATTTTAATCACAATTACATGCTCTTTACAGCAAATAGCTTTAACAGGCTTACCTTATAATTTTTATACTTTTTTTTGTTGACCAAAGCAAAAATAAAAAATTTAAAAAAATTTGTGTTCTAAAACCACTCACTCAAAATATATACCTAAACAAAAGTAATGTAGAAAATCCAATATAGCCAAAAGTTGCAAAATTTTATGGTGAATAGAAATATACATACCTAACACTACTACTTTGCTGTAAAAAAAAACTTTTTGTCTATAAAAAGAATGAGTTTTTTATAAAAAAAATACTTTTTCGCACAAAGAAGAAAAACTCGCCTCTAAAGATACAAAAGTACTGTCTAGGCCCAATATTTATGGTTTTAATTTGTTATAAAGGAATGACACAAACATTATATACAAGAAAAAAAAAAGAAAAAAATATTTACAGTTCAAATTCTCTAAAAGTCACTATTTTCAAACGCACCTCTAATAGCACTTGAATTGCTAAGTTCAGTCATAATTACTTAAAAAATGAATAAACATTTATTTACAAAAACAAATAAAAATAAACTGATCTAAACTGAAACTAAAAATGAATAACAACTAGTGGATAAACAAACAAAATCCGAGTTACGAGCGCCTATCTACGCGTATTACGCGATTAGATAGTTGATTTGACAATTTTGCCGAAGGTTTGTTTGAGTCGATATCGCTATGAAACTCTGAATTATAATAAAGTGACTCTTTCCAAACACAACCATACATAGAAGTATCCGATTGTATTAAAAATAGCAACGTTGTACACATTTACAAAATGTGTTGCACAAACGTCGCATATGAGACGTTAGCACCGTAACACGACTTTTATACATCGCATATGCGAAGTTAGCACTTGGAGGGTTAAAGCAATAAAATGTGTTAAAAATTTATATAGTAAACACAGTAAACACTATTTAATAATTATGATTTTAAAAAAATCTTAACTCTGGAAGCATGTCAAAATGTGAGATCTTCCACTTCTATGCGGAACAAAGGGTTAAATTTTATAACAAGTTTTAATACGATACATCTATAGATGTTGAATAGAATTTTAGAAGAAAAAACTGTAGGACGGCGAGGTGGAGACGGATGCGGTTCTATCAACATAAATTATGCATCCGAGTCAATTTGCCCTTGTTCAGAGTTGCACACAAAGTTTACAATGGAAATTGATCTGTTAATAAATTACTGCAGAGGAGACTACGCAGTATCTAAACAAACCCTGTTACCAATTACTCACTTAAATTAGCTTCAGTGTTGTTTTCCTTTATGTTGTTGTAGTAGGCTACTACTGAAATAATGGTTAGAATTGAAAATTATTTACGATATATCTATGATATTTTAAAGCTTTGACAGCAAGATAAGAATGTATTTCTGTTTCTAATGATACTTTATATTTAAGTAACGAGTTAGACTTTTGTAACACTGACAATTCAAAGTGAATATTAACAACTGTTAATGACAAATATTTGGTGAGAATATAAGGCAGACAATACATTACATAACTTTACACAGTTACCAATTTTTTTTTTTTTTAATCTATGTAGTCTATATAAAAAAGAAAGTCCGTGTGTGGGTGGATATGTATGATACAATTTGTACGTCTATACACACCCAGACTGTTTCACAAAACAATACACATTTAATTTCCATTGAGTAAAGTAAGCTAAAACCTTGCAAAGCTGTTTCTTATGTTACTCACTATGTGTTCATTACTCATTAGGGAAGTCCACACATACTCCTTTCATTCATATCTGCTTGCAAAAGCCTCTAGTAATAATCTCTGTACATAAAAATGAATTTTTGTTTCTTTGTCCTCTATTGACCCAAAAACTATTTAACCGATTTCACTAAAAACTTCACAGTTTATCAATATTAATGCCAGCAGTGTTTACACATTGCAATTACTATAGTCTAAGGGGTTGCTACCCCCAGTGGTGGCTCCAGAGCAGATTTCAGGGGGGCCTTCACCTACCAGGGGACATGTTTTATAGTTCCACGTTCAAATTATGCGTTTTAAAGCGTAATGCCACCTGAAGTTTATTAGTTATTGACCTCACAATTAGGCTATAAGTTTTTTAAGGCATAAACCAGTTTTGTCATTGTTGCTCCCTATTGAATTTAGTCAAAATTAACAGCTAACAACAAAAACAAGAAGCAGCAATCAAAAATACGAAAAAGAACTAAAAATAGGCGAGCAAAAATCATAAAATTAAATAATCAGTTTAAAAAATGACAATGTTTGGACAGAAATAAGCCTACAATAAATGCAGTATTAAATTTATATGTTGTCAAAATTTTGCTTATTTACTGGTTAAGTAAAAAAAAGAAGGCTTTGCATGTTAAAAGTAATACTAAAACGTACTAGAATTTGATGTTAAATTTTAAAGACAAGTTTTCTGGAAAAAATCACAAGTTAGTTTCTTATACATATTTGATCATTGTTCATATGATCGATGAACAACCTTAATTAACACCTACTTTAGAATCATTGAAACAATGTCTTCTTACATTATTTCCCGATGCAATTATAGGCCTAATCTAAACTCCCGCAAAGATAAAATAGCAACCTGAATAGTTGCTCTCAACACCTTTTGTCAATGAATATGTCAGTAAAAATATTGTAAAACGTCATTTTCCTTTCCGTAAAAAACCTCGGGGTTCTTGAGGGGGGGGGGGGGGGCAAGTGAAAACACATGGACCAAGACCAGGATTTGAAACCAGGACCTTTACCATTCCGCGGTAAGGGTCTACCGACTGAGCTACCCTGATCACACCAGATAAACTTACTTAATTACAAATTAAAAATATTATGAACTGAACCAACTTCCTACGAGCAATAAAGCTAAAATTGTGCAATATTATTCTTAAGTGATATAAAACACCGTTTGCAATTCCATTACCTAAGTCACAGGGATGAAATAAAATAATAATTAGGTAAAATGAGATAACTACCCTTATAAAATCAATTACGTTAACATTAAACACCCATAAGTTTAATACGCCTGCTACCACCTGCCCTGATCATAAGAATCTAATTTTAACCACAAGTCACTTCAAAATTAATTTTTGAATACACTCACAAAGTTGTATTTGTTAATTTAATCTAAGTATATAATAATTTAGCGTAGCATCGTCGGGTCACCAGTATAAAATAAAAACAATGAAATGTAAGATTCCTTGTAAAGCATAATCTGCTGGGGGAAAATAAATTTATTTGTAACAGTTTTTACTCAGTAAAATAACGAAATGAAACGGTTAGTAATTAACTGTTTTCAATAACTAGGACTTAATTTGTTTTGGAAATATACAACAGGTAAAATTATTTGTTAACAAGACTGGGCTCTGGCAAATCGAGCCAGTCTACCTGCTCCGCCTACCCAAAAACATCCAAATGGAGCCAGAGGCTTAAGGGTGACCCTCGGACCACATCCAAATCGAGCCAGCTATTCAACCCTTGAAATCACTGAAGCAGAAGTTTTGTAGACTATTCCATATTTTCAGTAAGGCGTATTTAGAAAACATTTACTGTTTCCAACATTCTGTGACTAAACAGTATAGGTTAGTACCTCTGTTTTTTTTTTAATTCTAATTATATAATGTGATAATAACGACGAAATATTATAATCATA
>JAGFPH010000463.1:405103-423969 GCA_018207615.1 Philaenus spumarius
ATATAACTGTCACTATACAAATATATTGATTTATAATAGGTCGATTGTACTATGGCTTTCTCATCGGCTGAAAACTGTCCAATTGTCAAAACTGTCTGCCGCTTCCCACAATACGGCCGAGACAACACGTAGTGAGGTCTACCACTTTTAGGGTTCAAAAAGATTTCTTTCTGCGTTTAGTTTGGGCTTATATCCGACCAGTTTCCTCTATGGCGATAGAGATGGTTAAAGAGAATAGTGTAGGGTAATTAGCCAAATTTGGTCCGCACGTATTTTGCAGTACATTGTTTCGAAACTCATCAAGAACAAAAACTCATTATGCAAAGATTGATTTCTTTTCAAAACAATATAACTGTCACTATACAAATATATTGATTTATAACAGATCGATTGTACAATGGCTTTCTCATTGGCCGAAAACTGTCCAATTGCCAAAACTGTCTGCCACTTCCCACAACAGCCGAGACAACACGTAGTGCGGTAGGGTTCAAAAATATTTCTTTCTGTGTTTAGTTTGGGAGTATATCCAACCAGTTTCCTCTATGGCAATAGAGATGGTTAAAGAGGATAGTGTAGGGTAATTAGCCAAATTTGGTCCGCATGTATTTTGCAGTACATTGTTTCAAAACTCATCAAGAACAAAAACCCATTATGCAAAGATTGATTTTTACACATTACGTAAACAAAGAAAATACACATTACAACCAGAATAGCATGTCTAAACTAATATAGCAGCCATTGTGTGTACTTGTGTGGGCTACTTTAGCATCAGAGAGGTCAGTTGGAATTGTGATCTTTAACCTTTACATTCTTACAAGGTCACAATTCACTTTGGAATGACAGTGTTCGATGAATTGCCAACCTTTTGGTTTCAAACGTTTCAACGGAAATAACCCTGCTTGAACACACATTAACCTGTGAGCTAACCTCAACATATATTTAGTGAGGAAATAGATTAAAATAAAAATGTATTCAAACTTTACTTCTGTATTGACGAAAGTTATTGATATTTTGATTTTACATGCCAAACATTATCTTAACAAAACCACTCATAGCAGATAAAGTAAACTTACACATTAACCTTTAAGGATGTCAGCCACTTAGATCTTAGCTCATTTTAGAATTCTATAACTTAACAGAAAAAATGAAAAGATTCCACAATTGACCAACATATTGATATTTTAAAATAAATTCTTGTTAATAAGTATTCAATTTCATTTCAAATTCTACCATTATAACTCTTAGGATTGTTATTGTTGAAAATGTTTACAAAAGTAAAAATGTTTAAATATAGCCTAGTTAATAGAGATTTTGTATGTCAAAACATTTAACAGCAACCAATTGTGTTATACCTTGAGGAATAGTTTGTAAATGAAAATACCACCTCCAGAAACAATGATTTTTACAATTTACTACAATGATTTTTTTCTTCTTTCTCACAATACTATAGTATAGAGAAAGTATAATGATCCCAAAAAAAAAAACACAGATGTTGAGATTTTTGTGGAAATATCCGTTTTGGGAACCCCTGAGTCCAAAAAGTGGTTTTTACAAAATGTCCGTCTGTATGTATACAAAGCAAGCGGTTTTGATATTTTTTGAAAAACAACCCCCTTTTTGGCAAAAAACCCCCCCAAAAAATTAGTTATTATTTTTTTATAAAAAAACCAGCTCTAACAATGTTTATCAAATTTGGCTCATTTGTAGCCTTTAATGTACCCTACCATATGCAAAAATCCGCATCTTTCAGAAATTCTCGTTTAGCTAATAATAATAATAACAGATTTTTATGGGATTTTTGGTCATAAGAAGGTTGTTTTTCAAAACATTTTTTCGTGCATCTATACAGGCCTAATTGACGTGTTTGATGAAAATTTGTTCGAAATCGATCAAATAGTTTTCTCTCTGGATAATAATAATAATATTTATTAGTTAATCTCCTACTTTAATAAATCACCTCTCCTACCCCACCTACAATTATGAAGTCACAGTGAATCTGTTTAATAATATAAATGTTTGTGAAAAAGTATGTGCCAGTTCCTGGTACCGTTTATTTATTGTGAAATTATTGAAACAACAAAAACCGTAAAAATTTTACTTTTTTGGGTTTTTCGCTTATATTTTATAAATCATTGGTTAAAACGATATACTTACAATGATGGAAAACCTGTACTAAATTAAAAACCTATAAAATGAGACTAAAATGAGACTAAAATAAGTCTTGATCATGCATTTTTGTAAGTCAAATTTATTACTTTCTCACTATACTATAGTATAGAGAAAGTATAGTGATTGCAAAAAAATCGATGTTGAGATTTTTGTGGAAATATCCGTTTTGGGACCTCGAGTCCAAAAAAGTGTTTTTTACAAAATGTATGTCTGTCTATAGGCTATGTATACAAAGCTAGAGAGAAAACTATTCAATCGATTTCAAACAAATTTTCACCAAACATATGTCAATTAGGTTTGTATCATAGGTGCAGGAAAAAAGGTTTTGAAAGTTTTGGAAAAACAACCTTCTTTTTGGACAAAAAAAACAAACACAAAAATTTGTTATAATTTTTTTATAAAAAAAAACACTTTAACGATTTTGATAAAATTTTGCTTATTTGTAGTCCTTAATATGCCCTACCATATGCAAAATACCGCATCTTTCTAAAAATTCTCATTCAGTTAATAATAATATTTATTAGTTAATCTCGTACTTCAATAAATCACCTCTCTCCTACCCCACCTACAAATTATGAAGTCATAGTGAATCTGTTTAATAATTTAAATATGTTTGTGAGAAAGTATGTGCCAGTTTCTGGTACCGTTTATTTTTAGTAAAATCGTACCTGTTAGTCAGAAAAAGCGTTTCACCATTTTATAATCAGAATATATGGATGCAGACAACTGAAAATGTAAAAATTAATTTTGTTCTTTTAAAATAAAACTTTAAATGTAGAAAAACATTTTATTTCATTTTTACAAAAAGCAGGCAAACACACCAACTAGGCCTATCTATAAACAACTTTGATTATATAAATGAATGAATATTTCTTAAATGTGTCTACCTATCAACTTTTTCAAAACTAAAATATAATAAAAACAATTTTGTAAAAGTCTCTGCTTCGTAATATACAGTAACAACCACTCCGTTAAGACATGCCTTAAACTAGCGACGCATGCACATGCCTGTAGTTTCTCCAAACAACACCTGCAGAATGCATGATGATAACATTGTAAAAATGAACGGTATCAGTTAACTGACACAAACTTTCTCCCAACTTACTGTAGCCAAAATAATATTGTTTTTAATCATTTTATTTGCTACTTTTTAGAACAAAACAAAAAATAATATTCTACCTACGTCAATCGTATAAAAAAATTATTGTCCCAGGCGGGATTCGAACGCGCGACCTTTGAATTACTGGCCTTGCTCGCTACCGTGGTGCTACCCCGTGCGGCCGCCGCCGCGATGCTAGATTGACAACACAAACTTGTTTATTTTTAAACATTTCCCCATAATTATTATAAAACGCCGAAGTTTTGATAAAAGCGGGTGGTGTCATTTTGTTTGGCATCTTAAGCCACTATAAATAATGAAAATTTGATCAAAATCATTAGAGCCGTTTTTGAGAAATTTGCATTTTTGTCGTTTTTTATGGGTAATTACCCTTAAAAATTACAAATTCCAAAAAATGAAAAAATGCCTGGAGATATTAGGGTTTAGTACCTTACATACCAAATTTCATGAAAATCGGACCAATAGCGTCCTCTCTGGTCGTGTATACATACAGACAGACTGACAGACAGACACCACTCTAAAAAAACTTTTTTGGGTTCAGGGAGCACCAAAACAAAAAATTCCACTAAAAATATTTTTGGGTTCAGGGAGCACCAACACAGATAATTGCACTAAACAATTTTTTGGGGTTCTGGGAGCACCAAAACAGATAATTCAACTGAAAATTCAAATTCGAACATTTTTACGAAAACAATACTTTCTCCATATACTACGTATAGGGTGGAGGAAAGTAATAGATGTTTTAAGAAAATTAACAACCTTTATATAGTTGGCAGATATACAGCTGAACATCTAAACTGATTTTGATGAATTTCTCATTCAGCTATAAATGTGTCAATTAAAATAAAAAATATATATTATTTGTTCATAACCTTAAATAACTTTTATTGATAAGTTAGTTTTCTGTTTCTGTTGAACAGACATCTACAAAACAACAAAGTTTTATCTCTAATGATTCATAAATCGAATTTAAACTTTGACATAAATAATTTGTTTAGAGATAAGACTTTAAGTTATGGATTTCTTTATCAGACATATTGTACATTATTGAAGTGTTGGGAAAACCCCCTGTGTTCAGTCAGTGCATAGTTTAAATTAAAGGCTATTTATGATATATATATGATTATGTTATGTACCGTACATAATATTATTGTATATTTGTAACATATATATAACATGATGATTGTATAATATATGATGTGGAATATGAAAAGGGACCTCTTGTCGCAAATTTTTGAAACTGAGTTTTTGTTATTTCCTTAAAGAGGGTTGATTTCCGAACAATTTAACACAAAAATCATAATTCTATCTTAAAAATTGAGGAAGTTATGGCCAAATGAAAATTAGTTACAGAAATTGGTAGTTTTGACGCAATTTAAGTTTTGAATACCAATTATGCTAAGATTGGTTTATTTCATGCCAACGCTTGTATTGTTTATGCAGCTGCTTACCACAGAGAAAGCTACAACCTTGCATAATTAAGGAATTTTTAATCATTATGATTTTTAATAATAGATATTGTCTAGATTATTATTAATGTAATAATGCAAAAGGTTGTTTGTTGGATTTTAAGCCTGTTTTTATTACATTTCTAACCAGTCAAAGAAAAGGGCCATGTTGTCGGGAATGGTATCAAAATAATTAGATGTTGTACTATTAGTAAAAACTACAGTTAGTTGCCTAAAACGTCGCTAGATTACAGCAGTTGCTACTTTCTGAAACACTTGTAAGCAATGTTAGTAATTCCGAAAAGGGACCTCCTGTCGCACCCATGTTATTTCTTCATAACGACACGTCCCTTTTCTCAGACCTGACATCTGTTGCTTAGATACCATTTTTCGATTATTTCTCGACTACAAAAAACATTACAATTGATGTTAGCTTGTAAATAAGAAGTTGGGCAACAATAATCGATAAAAAACAAAAAGTCGTTATTTTTTACCCTGGTACTACTTATTTTGCCCGTAGTGATAATTTTACTCTCCCGACAAGAGGTTCCTTTTCATTTTCTGCATCACATATTGTTTTTTTTATTAATGAATCTAAAGACAGTTTTACGGCAATTTTAATAAATATATTTGATTTTTATAATTATGGTACACCTGTGTGTGCAGGTGTATATAGACTAGACACTGATCTACAAACAAATGCTAACAGATGAAAATAATAAATCTTTTTCAAATTTCCCAAGCTTAAGTCTCAGAATTTATGTAAGATATAATCGTACCAGGTTCCCTAATACTTTTGAACCTCATAACACTAAACAAATATAAATTTTTTAAATAATTAAACTACATAATGGTGGTGCGTCCAAAAATTTAGGTTAGAAAGTAGTTTATGATAGAAAAGAAAATTTTATAAAGCTATTTGTTTTCTCTCTCTGTATAGCAAGTTTTTTTGTTGATTCTATAATCAGTTAATTTTATATAGAGTGATCATCATTAATTTTCTTAAACCAACATTACACAAACGACCGAACCACAATCGAAATGTCATGCTACAACTCATCAAGGCTTTATAAAGTGAAGTATTCATATTACTTGACTTTAACCAAGAAAATACTATATTACAAACGTCCAAATTTAGCACTTGCCCTAACTGAAACCATAATTTGCCAGACTCAGTAATATGGTAAAATTTGGCCCATGAGAGTTAATTCCTTAACCAATTAATTCATTTCTAACCAGCAACCTGGATGTCTTTTGTTAGTGTTATAGATTTTGATACAAGAGTCGGCCAGAACGTAAAGAACGTTTGCACATTACGGCCGGCGCCGATGCCCTACCACTTCGATCACATGCGCTCCAGTTAGCACAGTGCTTCAGTGCGAGCCAAGTTTTATTGCTGAACAGTCGTGCGTCATTGGTCGGTAACCTTTCAAAATCCTGCCAAATGTAAAGTGCGGACTGTCGTTCATTTTCTGAATGCACAATGTTCAGCCTATTGAAATTTTTAGGCAAATAATGTGTATGGTGGTAGTGCAATGAACAAGACTTCAGCGAGAAAATGGTGCATATTGTTTGAATCAAGAAAGAACCAGTGTGAACTATGAAGAATGGAGTGGGAGGCCATCACTTGTTTCAGATGAGTTGAAGACAACATTCAGGAAAACCGTCATTTCACTTTAATCATGTTACATGTATATTTCCCACAAATTTCATGATCACTCCTGACATGAAATAGTGATGGAGCACCTTAGCTACAAAGAAATATGTGTTCAGAGAGGGTGTCTAAAACTTTGACTGATGTTCATAAGATGAAACAGATGGGAGCTGCCATTGAATTTTTGACCCAATATCACAACGATGGTGACAAATGTATTGACAACATTGAAACAGGTAATAAAACTTGGGTTTCATCAAGATATTGGAAAACAGGTGTCAGTGTGTGAACCGAATTTGAACACCAGAAATGTGGGGACAGAAAAGGTTTGATCCTCATACAGTTTATGCCAAGAGGAGACACAATAAACTCAGAAGCATCTAGCGCCAAGAAACATGGAATGTTGTCAACAAATGTAGTTTTGATTTATGTCAATGCACAGGCAGATGCATCAACAAGAACACAGCGAGAACTTCAGCGCCTGAATTTGGAAATGTTTGGACATCCTCCTTACTATTTTTAATTCGTAATAAATTACCTGATTACACGCTTCATCAGCAAGGGTTAAATTAATTAAATTACAAGTGAAAAAACATGGCCCAAGACCGGGATTTGAACCCAGGACCTATTAATTCATAAATGCAGTAGAACCGTACAAGTGAGATAACATCGACCAATATCTGGAGTGATCAGGATAGCTCAGTTAGAAAGGTAAAGGTCTTGGTCCTTGTTTTTTTACTTGTAATTTAATGAATCTTCCTTACAGCAATTACTTGGCAAAATACAAGTAGTTTTATTTAAATGTGTTTTCGTTCGTTATAATTTAGGCTATTTAAATGTTTCGAATGTGTTTTTCTCAAGTGTTCCAAGACAACTCCAATAACCAACTTGATAATGGTTGAATAGCCGAAACTGCCTTGGATTTACAATAGTCCTACGGCAAGTGACTACTGACGACGGTAAATTGTAACATTAGGCCTATATTAATTTATAACGGTTGTCGGAATGGCGACAAACAAAATAAATGAAATATTAATTCTTCGATTACCTAATTATTAAATTTATGTTATGTTTTTTAAAGATAACAATAAAAAAGCTCAGTGTCTTATCAAATTGGTATAGCAATATAGGCTAATATCAATACAATAGGTATGATAAGGAATCTTACCTTATAAACTTGCCCATAAGTGCCATTGCCTACAACTTCAATCAACTCAAAGATTCCAGCAGGATCCTGAAAACAGACTATTATTAGACACAACTTATCAACTGACATACAATTTATTAGAAAAAATATCACTTTCGTATTTAAGCTTAGCCTATTCTAATTTTAAAATATAGGCCTAACAGGAAATTGACATGTTGCTTTATAGTCTTTCCACTCGGCCACGATACCTAGGGGATTAAGCGACTTCTCGGAACTCAACTCCCTCTCCCGACTCGCTAGCCGGTCCGGTAGGTGGCAAACAATGACTCACCTAGTGGCACTGACGCACAGCACTACAACTTTTTTTTTATTTCAATTTTAAATTTATAATGATGATTTTTTTAAATTCTGCTTTAATCATTCTAAAGAAAATGAGCCTAAACGCGACCAAAATGCTTCATAAATTAAGTTAAAAATACAATAACAATGAAATGTTTATTATACAACGTAATAACATGATACAGCTTGTATTGTCACTAATTAAATGATTCAAATAGGGTAATCAAATAGCAATAGGCTAATTAAAAATCAATAAATTATTTGACATGTGTCTTTAAAACACAACAGTTAGTAGGAAACATGCTGAAGCCAATGTAAGAGGACGTTATCAGTTTTGACTGACTTTCATGCCGTGGATATGAAGCATTTCAGTTGCATTTGGACTCATTTTCTTTAGAATGTAATGCAGAGTTCAAAAAACTTGAATGTTTTAAATTTAAACTTTAAATAAAAAAAAGTTGTAGGCCTAGTGCTGTGCAACAGGGCTACTAGGTGCTTGAGTCATTGTTTGCACCGGCCGGCCAGGCGAACGGGTTGGAAGGGGGAGTTGAGTTCCGAGAAGTCGCTTAATCCCCTAGGTATCACAGCCGAAAGGAAAGATTATATAACATTGATATGGATAGTAAAAACAAATACAGAATAGTAAGGTTAATGTTCATTTTTGATACGCCAGGAAAAATATAGCGTCATGCCATAGGACTACACTAAGTTATATTTTCATCGCCATTTAGGGCCTACTGGACATATTCGTAATAGGTTATCATTAGGCCTATACCTATGGAAAGTGACCATATTTTTGGAGACCGAAAATGAGATGCTATTAATTAGAAAGGGCTATATATTATAATAGGCCTTACTACAATCTGGAATATAAAAACTTTAAATTGTTACAATAGGTATTTAACCTATGTGGGTAATATTAGTTAAATTTTCCCAGAACGGGACAAAATGGGGCGAAAGTTTAAATTCCACCCTAGCCTAATACCTTTGCAGACAACAACGTTGTTTTGCATTCTACACTGTTAAATGTTGAATACAGGTAAACATACTGTGACTAAATACTAGGCTATATTATAGGTTAGAACATTTTAGGTTCTTTTAATTATTCTTGCATTTCTGTTGTCATAGGTTAGTCTAGGGTCGAATAGTAGGCCTAAACTTGCGCCCAAAATCGGTCCTAAGAAAAATTGTTAGGATGACAATTCGACGCAACTAAAAGCAGAACTCTTAGACCTGCTCAGCCTTGAAAACAGGTTAAGTTACCTGGTCGTCTTTTATAGGCGGCCTACCGTACTTAAATGTCGTCTAAGAATGTAGCTTACATACAAAGTTGAATAGAACATTTTATCAATTAAATATTTGAACTGGCTCAGTACACAACCATAAGTTGTCAAATGTTAAATAATAAATCATAGGCCTACTTACCAAGTAAGTAAGTTAATATTAGCCTAACAATGGTGTGAAGGAATGTAACACTATGCGATAATGTTACCGTACTGTATCATGTTAATTATTATTATCATACGGTAGCCATGGTTTATGAAGTATTTGTAGTTTCAAGGAAAATATTTGTAGTTAGGGCTAGGACTAATTAGAAAACTTGATTTTTAAAACAAAACTTATTCAGAATCTTTCGCTACGCCAATAATACAGATGACCGGTAAACTTTTATTGAAGTAAATATCTATAGGCTACCACCAATTAGGCCTACTGAAATAATATCATCAGAAGGCCATTTTTTTTAAAGAAGTGCTAAGTTATTAACTTATAAATATAAGGCTATGTTTACCAACTGGTAAACATACTGTGATTTTCATGTTTTTTTACATTGTAAACCAGCCGTGATTAAAAGAAGTAGTAGTATTCTAAAATTTTGCAACGCAGTTATATTAACTTATTTTTTATAATCAATAGGCCTATAGTGAATAGTAGGTATTTTCATAATATAGGCCTATACAACAAAATAAGTTTGTTGATATTATGTAAAAGTACAGGCTCATTCATTCCAACATTTAGCATATTATTATATAGGCCTATAAGTTATGTGCCCCGCTGCTTTTAAAGATTTTATTGATAGGCCTCGAGCCTATGGCAACGTCTGTGCATGTGTGATGTTGTAAAAGTTTGAATGAGGATGTAGGGCCTACATGATTTTGTACTTTTCTTTAATTAATTCTGTTGTCCTTAAACATATAGAATTAAAACACTTGTGATTCTGAAATAACAGGCCTAGACATGAGACTAATAACCAGCAACACGGCCTAGGTTTCGGCTTACTAATATGTTTGTCAATAGGCTACTAACTTACATCAATGGAATATAAATCTGAAATTAACGGGAAATAAAATAAACTACTAGAAAAGCCTTGAAAGATCATGCCAAGTAAAAATTAATTAAAGGTCCTCATGTCATGGCTTATCCTACAGAGTGTCAAATTTAGTTTTTAAAACAATCCTTTAAAACTCAAGGAACTATGATATAATGATTTGACGTTCTAAGTAGATATGAATAAAGAAGCAATATAATTTATTACTACATTCATTCTAAATGCAATAACCTATTGCAAAAAAAAAGTAAACAGTTCTTCCTGGGAGGGGGAATTAATGCGTTCACTCCAAAGGATAGGCTAGGAATAAATAGGGTTTCAAGTTGACGCTGTAATAAAGTATCCACATCATAATCCCGCATTTGATTAAAAAATAAAACCTTTTCAACTACATCGAGAAATAAATTTATAATTTTCTTTACCTTCAGAGCATTTAAGTCAATGTCATCTAAGGAACAATTCACACTTGGGGCTAAATTATGCGCCATCTTGAAATTCTTCTTGAACAAAACACTAGGGGAGAGCTATAATCTCTCACAATACACTTATAACTAAACTAACAAAATAAGCCGGGAAGTAAGGGATAAAGTCAACCCTTGACTTTCCTGCTATCTGCTTTCACAAATCATCGTACTTAGCTATTTTATTAACACTTGTCACTTTGTTTTCCCATAGCCTTTGTCCACACCTACTTATCAACGCTAGATTGTGACGTCATCACACAACAGATTAACAGGATTGCCAATGCATTGTCTCTAAAAACAAATAATTATTTTATATAAATAAATCGTGTATGCAAACATTTTTTATGCTAGAACTCATTTTATTATCCATTTTGTAAACATTTCATTACTTTCTATTCTGTATTCCATACTTTGTTCAAAAAGATATTATGTTTGTTTTAAATCTCGTACATATCAAGCCAGTTTTTTTGCCGAAACCAAGATTTACCTTTTAGTTTAGATTACACTTCAATATATTATTACATTAAGTAAATTTATATAAATTAAAATGTATGAAAACACAAACTATAAAAAGTGACACAGAATCCATGTACCTAAAGATAATAATTTGAGTTAATAAATGAATTTTGTGAAACATGTTAATGCTTTTAACTATTATTATAATAGGTAATAGTAGTTAGCTCGTGATACGAAAGAGCGCAGTACTATCTGGGGAAGTAACGGGAAACAGTCATTAAAGTTGAATAATTTTACAATAGATAGCGTACGCATTCATTTTTAAAACTTCAGTCTTCCTTCACGTAGGGTAAATCAAAGGTAAAACCATTGACTATATAAGTACTAGCATTGACTATATAAGTACATAGTCTCATTAGTACATTGACTCATTTTTACATAGTCAATGGTAAAACTCAACTTATGATTCAGTAACACCGGCATGCCAAAATTTCAAAAGCGTTTATATTTCAAATCAACGAATTAGCGTTTAGATTTTTTTAGAACTACATTTTTGCTAATGTCTATGTTTATATGCAAGAATAAATCACTTTTTTACTTTTCCATCGAGGCCTATACATTTTTGAATTTCCAAAATTGAGTTACAACCAATTTAAAACTCAAATAAATGTTTTAGAGTTTCAACCATTTATTTTTGAAATTGTTCTACTCACGAAGACGCTGAATAGCTGCCTCTGTGTACGAAATATATTAGTAGAATTTGTTTCCATCTAAGTCTACAGCTTCGACTCGCGCGCTCCTTCGTTCCACTCGCAGCGGAAAAACTAGCTTTGCGAGTTTGCACCTCCATCTTGCGGCCTCAGGTTGTGGACTGCTTCGCTTTGCTCGCAGCGTACAAATTAGGCCGTCGGTCTCGGATTAGAAGATTCCTTTACGGGAAAACCTCCCACATGGATTTGAATCGGGTACTTTATGGTATTTTACGTTTTGATCGATTTTGGTGGAACTAAGTAAGCTATAAGGTCGTTAAAAACACACACACATAATGAGGAGAATAATTTCCTACATTTATTGTTTTATATAAAACGAAAAAAGTGTTATTCCAGTATTGAAATCTAAAAAATAGTTACTTCCCGTACCAAAAAACATACTTCCAGACTTGTTGGATTTGTTTGGGTAACGAACTCTTCCGAGCGACTTGACAACCAACGTGGGGGACCAATGGTCCGTTTAGAACGCGGGGTATGACCTCAGGAAATGCCTCCCGGACCAGACCACTTGTACTGTATGTTTTTTGCGTCGCTGATTCCGAAAATCGGGTTCCCGCAGCTCTAAAACCCCGGTGTCTCCCCTAAAAATGCAAAAAAATACGCCTTTTAATGATTTTTTTCACAACAAGGTTTATGACACCTCCAAATAATGCTATGGAATGCACAAATTATTATTAAAATTTAGAAATTTAGTAGCCCCATAGAAACCGACCAAGAAATGCACCACAAGAAATGAAACCATCCCTAATTTGATGAAAAATTAGGAAATGACGGAAAATAAAATGTTTCCTCTATTTTTTGGTGGGAGGTGAAATGAATGGGGACGTGGGATTGTCTGACGTAGTTTTCAACCCCTTGGGCACACCCCGATATAAAATGCAGCCGTTCTTAGGTCATTGGAATAGATCACCTTTCCTAAACTTTTTTTGTACGACGCAACGTTGTCAAGATATGATCAAAAATCAAAAAGAGTGCGAAAATTGTGTAATTGTATGGCTCCCAAACGTTGTGCTCACCTACTGTTGGTGCAAACTCAGATGACTTGCATTTGGGACCAAACGAATGTATTTCCAGATATCCAGGAATTATTTTATTGGGCTTTATCTGCTTAACCTAATAATGGTACACCTCGTTTTGGCAGTGTGCCAATAAATTGTCGTTAGATTAATTGATTATTGAAGAATTCCATTCATTTGTCCACGAGTCCGTTTGTTTACTTAAAGTCCGACCCTCCCTCTCTCTCTTGCACTTATACGGTGGATTGAAAGCATTTTATTTAGACTCGGTTTAAAGTAGATGTACTTATTCATAATGTTTTATTTTCTTATGACACCGGAACCATCTCAGATGTTCCGCTTTAATACTGACCTGGTCTTCAGTCGATGCTTACGCAAATCAGCTGTTCTGTTGTCCTAAGTTATTAGCGAATTTTGAAAGGAAAAATGAGCTATTGCAGTGACCCTTATGGTAAGACCCAAGGTCGGTAGTAGCAAATGAGCACCGATCATGGTCCCCAGAACACGTTTTGGGGTGTCATTAAAAATCATATGTATATGTGTTCGCACTCTAGCGGCCGCATTTTAAGTCCGATTTAGTTCAAATTAGGTACACATGTTGGTTGTCTACGTCGCTCGGACGAGTTCGTTAGCCAAAAAAATCCAACAACCGGAAGCACGTTTTTTGACCGGAAATAACTATTTTTTTAGATTTTTTTCTACGAGAATGAATCTTTTCAGAGTTTTTTCTACAAATATAAATGTAGGATGTTATTCTGCATATTTAGTTTTTTTACGCGACCTTAAAGCTCGCTTGGTTCCCCCAAAATCGATCAAAACGTAAAATACCATAGAAGTATCCGGTTCAAACCCATGTGGTGAATTCTACCGTGGGGTTGGCGTGCGAAGCACGCAATGCATTGTGTATTGAATATACTCTCAATATTAGGAATGGCGTGCGAAGCACGCAATGCAGTGTGTTGAAGATACTCCCAACACGGGGGTTGGCGTGTGAAGCACGCAATGCATTGTGTATTGAAGATACTCCCAATACGGGGGTTGGCGTGCGAAGCACGCAATGCAGTGTGTTGAAGATACTCCCAATACGGGGGTTGGCGTGCGAAGCACGCAATGCAGTGTATTGAAGATACTCCCAATACGGGGGTTGGCGTGCGAAGCACGCAATGCATTGTGTATTGAAGATAATCCCAATACGGGGGTTGGCGTGCGAAGCACGCAATGCAGTGTGTTGAAGATACTCCCAAAACGGGGGTTGGCGTGCGAAGCACGCAATGCATTGTGTATTGAAGATACTCCCAATACGGGGGTTGGCGTGCGAAGCACGCAATGCATCGTGTTGAAGATACTCCCAATACGGGGGTTGGCGTGCGAAGCACGCAATGCATTGTGTATTGAAGATAATCCCAATGTGCGGAATGGCGTGCGAACCATTTTGCAGCTATTCAGCACCGTCGTGAATAGACCTATTTCCCAAATTGTTGGTTGAGACTCTAAAACATAGGCCTATAAATTTAATTTTGGAAACTTGTTCAACTCACGTCAGCGGTTCAGCTGCGTGGTCGAATTATTATTGAATGTCCGTAGTATAGATGAGTTGTCGCAGTGACTCTAAGGTCGGGAGTAGCAAATGAGCACCGATCACGGTCCCCAGAATACATTTTGGGGGTGTGATTAAAAATGTTATATTATGTGTTCGCACTCTGACGGTTACATTTTAGAGTCCGATTTGGTCAAAATTTCGTACTCACGTTGGTCGCCTAAGTCGCTCCGACGAGTTGGTTAGCCAAAAAACTCCAACAATCGGAAGCACATTTTTTAACTGGAAGTGACTATTTTTTAGACTTTTGTATAAAATCAAACGATTTTGGGGTTTTGCCTTAAAAAAAATAAATATATGAGATTATTCTAAAAATGTTGTTTTTGGGTTGTAGAACACCCCCCCCCCCCCCTACCGACTTTGACGGGACCGTCCAGAAATTACATTTTTCCACATTTTCAACCTCCTTTTTACTTTCTCCACCCTATACGTAGTATATGGAAAAAGTATTGGTTTCGTCCAAATTTTTGAATTTGTATTTTTAGTGCAATTATCTGTTTTGGTGCTCCCTGATCCCCCAAAAAGTGTTTAGTGGAATTATCTGTGTTGGTGCTCCCTGAACCCAAAAATATTTTTAGTGGAATAATTTGGTTTGGTGCTCCCTGAACCCAAAAAGTCCTCTGTCATAGCTCAACGGCTATGGTACTTGCCTCATAAGCAAGACGTCCCGGGTTCAAATCCCGCGGGGGACCATAAAATATTAAAAACCCAAAAAAAACATGCTCGTTAGCCAAAAAGGCCCAAAGTGGCATGGAAAGCAAAAAAAAAAAAAAAAAAACCTGAACCCAAAAAAACGTTTTTTTATTGGTGATGTCTGACCGTGTGTCCTTGTGTCTGTGTGTCTGTAAGGATGTGTGCAGAGCTGGAGACCATACCAACGGTCCGATTTTGATGAAATTTGGTATGTAGGTATAGTTCTGGAATATCTCCAGGCGTGTTTTTATTTTTTTCAAATTTTTCGGCCATAAAATGAGAAAAATCAAAATTTCTCAAAAACGGCTCTAACGATTTTGATAAAATTTAGCTTATTTGTGGCCCTTACCATATGCAAAAACCGCATATTTCTAAAAATTCTCGTTGAGGTAATAATAATAATAATAACTGATTTCTGGGGGGTTTTGGCCAAAAAGGGGGTTGTTTTTCAAAATTTTTCAAAACCTTTTTTCGTGCATCTATACAGGCCTAATTGACATGTTTGGTGCAAATTTGTTCGAAATCGATCCAATAGTTTAAATAATAATAATATAATATAATTATATGATATGGATGTGTGTTACATGCATCTAATATTTTCCATGGTAACATTTTCCTACTTTTGCAATTCTAAACAACAACCTCCTATGCTACTCCTGGGAAGGTATAATAAAGTTTCAATTGGGAGAAAGCGTGTGGCAGTTATCTGGTACCGTTTATTGTGCGCAAAACATTAAAAATAAAGTTTCAGTTACTCTGTGGGCATAAATAAACGTTAGTTTATCAAAAGAAATACGCAGTTTGTTTATTTTGCGGTTTGATTTTGAGGAGGGAGAAAACAGGCGACCCGACATCAAAGGAAAGGGGGACTTCAAAGTAGAAATATAAATATAATTTTCTCAGTCGTCGACAAATTCAAACGGCTTATCGTTTGTCTTTTCCGCAAAATCATAAATTTTATAAATCTACACGTTTTAAAAAATGTTTGACGATTCTTGACCTCAAAAAATATACTTTGTAGAGCCTCCTAGGAAAGTATTTACGACAAAGGGTAATCAAATTGGGTATTTTGCTAAACATAATTATTATTATTCAAAAATAAAACTATGCGACATTTACGCCGTTAAAACTTTCATTTCATCAGTAAGCCTACGTATTTAGGTTTCACTTTTCTGAATGTTGGCCAGTTTAACTAAATCTCCAGCATATGTCGAATCAGAAGGAACAAGAATAATTACAAATCCAAGTTTATTGTATAACACAGGGGCTTGCAGGGGGGGGGGGGGTACTATTGTGCTTCATTTCATCTGGTCATACCCTGCTGCGTAGGTGGACACACAGTTCTAAGGATTACAGTAGGTAATCTTCTGGTAGCTTAGCCTACATCTGTTAAGGGGTCAGTAGCAGAACTCTTGGAAATGTAACGGATATAACTGTTCGACAGAGAACGAAAAAACTAATATTATTCAAATTCTGCAATAATTTGAGGCACTATCACAAAATTACATTATCACAGAAAAATATTAATTTAAATTCGTTGGGCCCCTTACTTAAAATTATATTTTAAAACGATCCCAAAGAATATTTTTTTAAATAAAAAGATAGTCCAATGTAGTTAACTTTTTCTTAAATTAATAAACGGTAGCAGATAACTGTCACATACTTTCTCCCAGTTGAAACTTTATACCTTCCCAAGAGTAGCATAGGAGGTGGTTATTTAGAATTGCAAAAGTAGGGGAATGTTACCATGGAAAATATTAGATGCATGTAACACACATCCATATTATATTATTATTCTTTAAATTATTCGATCGATTTCGAACAAATTTGCAGCAAACATGTCAATTAGGCCTGTATAGATGCACGAGAAAAGGTTTAGAAAAACAACCCCCTTTTTGGCCAAAAATCTGTTATTATTATTATTATTACCTAAACGAGAATTTTTAGAAAGATGCTGTTTTTTCCATATGGTAGGGTACATTAAGGGTTACAAATAAGTTAAATTTTATCAAAATCGTTAGAGCCGTTTTTGAGAAATTTTGATTTTTCTCGTTTTTTGGCCATTTTTGGGGGTTAAAACCCATTAAAAATCTAAAATTTGAAAAAATGAAAAAACTCCTGGAGATATTCCAGAACTACACATACATACCAACTTTCATCAAAATCGGACGGTTGGTATGGTCTCCAGCTCTGTACACGTCCTTACAGACACACGGACAGATATCACCAAAAAACACTTTTTTAGGTTCAGGGAGCACCAAAACAAATAATTTCACTAAAAATATTTTTGGGTTCAGGGAGCACCAACACAGATATTTCCACTAAACATTTTTGGGTTTTCAGGGAGCACCAAAACAGATAATTCCACTAAACATTTTTTGGGGGTTCAGGGAACATCAAAACAGAATATTCCATTAAAAATTAAAATTCGAAAATTTTGATGAAAACAAAACTTTCTCCATATACTACGTCTAGGGTGGAGAAAGTAAAAATAGGCAATTGAAATTACAATCAGCATTGGACAACTACGAAGTGAAATATAAGTTACCTACTATTATGACTACGACTCGACGCCACGAGAATTTCATCTATTCATTTCCGTATAGTTTCTTTAACACTATCTGGATAAAACTATCTGTTTGTAGTTTTAACTCGTGGAATCAAAGTTGTGTATCAAAATAATTCGACCACGCAGCTGAACCGCTGACATAAGAGCGAACTACCAAAATTAAGTTTATGTGTTCTAGGGCTTCAACCGACTATTTGGGAAATTGATCTACTCAAACAAGGAGCTGAATAGCTGCTGCCCTATGTGTACGAAATATATTAGTAGAATTTGTGTTCACCTAGCTTGCTTTGTCACCTCGGGTTGTGGACTGCTTCTCTTCGATCGCAGGGCACAGACTCGGCCGTCGGCCTCGGAACAGAGATGCCCCCCCCCCCCCCACGTGGATCGGGTACTTTTATGGTATTTTGATCGATTTTGCCCCCAAGCGATCTATAACGTCGAGTAAAAAAACAAAATGTGCTGAGCAATATCCTACATTTACTTTTTTTTTAGATAAACCCCAAAAAATTTCATTCTAGTACGAAAAATCTAAAACAATTGTTACTTCAGGTCAAAAAAGTGCTTCAGGTTGTTGGATTTTTTGGCTAACGAACTCGTCCGAGTGACGTAGACAACCAACGTGTGAACCAAATTTTTACAAAATCGGGCCTGAAAGGCGGCTGTAACGTGCGAATACATATAGGTCTATATAAAAATTTTAATTACACCCCGAAACGTGTTCTGGGGATCATGATCGGTCCTCATTTACTACTCCCGACCTTAGGTCTCACCATTGCAAAAGCTCCTTTTTCCTATGGACCGCTAACGAGCAATAATGGGACATGTAACTTCACCTCAAGTGCGGACCTTTTTCTTAGGTTTTTTTTTTGTTAAACGCCAAGTCGTACCGACAAAAATGATAGCTCAACGGTCACATACAAACTGCCCAACTTTTTTTGGGCACTCATCACGATTTCTCAAAAACTACCGAACGGATTGAAATTAAATTTGTTATAAAGCTTCCTCTAGGGCCAAGGTTTTCAAGGGTTGTGGGGGACAAAGTTACTAAATCACGATTTCTCTAAAACTACTGAACGGATTGGAATGAAATTTGGTATG
>JAGFPH010000463.1:424069-435076 GCA_018207615.1 Philaenus spumarius
CAATTAACGACTTTTAACAAAATCTATTCATATCTTTCGTTAAAACCCCATTAAGGTATGTACTGTAAAACACCATTAAGAGTAATTACCAGAGACTTGGCAATAAAATGAACCTACAGGAGCTGAGGTCCAGTAAAGCCTCGAATATCATAATGGAAGTTTGTAATTTATTTATCTTTCAGAGTGAGCTGCTGTATTTACCTACAACTCGTGAGAAACAACCCCCCCCCGCATTTACTCCTTCCCCTACTGTGTAGCCTACACCCCCATCTTGACAATGGACCACGGAGACAAACCATTGTCCAAAATACTCTACTGACCATTTCCTGTAGCAGATGTGTTCTGTGTCCGGTCGAAGGAAATCCTTTGACAATCGTAACATATGGCGTACTGTAACTTACTGTATTGACCCGACTGTGGTTTATTTAAAAACTGTCGTGCTGTGATTGCTTTAAATAACGGATAAAGTTTGTTGGGAATATATCAACAGGAGTGGGAGAAACGCAATGAATTCAAATGAAGCAACAGAATGAAATAAGATACAACAAAACATTTATTTCCGTGAGTGAGACTCAACCATATAATAGAATACAAGGGCTAGACCAGTCCGCCAAGGAAAGCGTTCCCGTCACTGCCACTTCGATGAGGTGGTGGTAACGCCTGCTCCATTCCCACCGCTTCTCAAAAGTATTATCTGCTCCAATAATTTCAATTTCATAGCAAAGCTGTAACATTTTGATGATGCGCTCTTCTTTAGTTTTAGTATTGACACTACACAAAGCAATAAGTAGACTGTAAACAATTAGTCTAAAGATGTAAGAAGAAGACAGGGTTACAATAAAACTAACTAATTCGTAGGTAATAAACCGATGTAGCGTACTAATGTTAGTATACTTTTAATTTGGTTCTCTGAAAACTAAATACGAAATTGAACAAAATGTGCCACATTATTGAAAATAATTGTATTTATTACAATAAACCAAAAAAACTTGAATGTCATAGGCCTACTGCAGTTTAATAAAACATGTGTAATACTTATAAAATAAAACACATTAAAGTTATAAATACTTACACATAATGAGTAGCTTATATGCACATGACATAATAAATACTGCTGACATAAATTTTTTTTTAAAATAAAACTGCTTTATAGAAATGTTCCTTCCCTATGCCTTAGGGAATAGTTAATTTAATTTGAATTTAAACAATTGAACTATTTAAATTTAAATTGACACTGTGCAATTTAAATTAGTCTAGAAGTTTAACTTAAAATTATGTTTTATTTTTTATTTTTGTCATCAATAATTTTTATTACTCTAGGTTTAAATTTGATTATAATTATTTGTATATTACATATATATTTATATCTAACTATTCTGACAATTTTAAGCGCATTTTGCTAGTAAAGATTTTTTTTTAACATTTTAACTTAAAGCTGCAGAAGAAATTACTTGAGGACCTTTCTAATTTTTTATCATAAAGTAATCTCGCTTGCAACTCTTACATTAAACAAATAATATTGTTTAATGTTTATTTTAATTTGAAGCTGATTACTTAGAATTTGTTGTTTTAAATTGTGAGTTAATAATTACCGGTACTCTAAGTTTAAATCTTCTTATTATTTATATATTATATATTTATATCTCATCATTCTGAAAATGTTTGTTTTAATGTATTTTGTTAGAAAATGTGTTTCTTCTAATATTCAAGTAACGCTGCAGACAATATTACTTGATAATCTTGGTAACATTTAATAAAGTAATCTCGTCTGCAACGTAACATTAAATAAATAAATACCTTGCTAAACATATAGCCTTTGTACTGAACAAAATAATTACTCAATATTCACCAAACTTGGTAAAAATATAATTTAGGTGATTGTGTGTATTGCATAACTTTTTTAAGAATTATGGTCTGCAACGTTATATCAAATAATACGTGAGAGCTAAGTTACGCGGCGTGTCATGGTACCCGAGTGACGTCACATAGGAGGGGGGGCGAGAGGAAGGTTGGGGCAGTCGGCGGGCGTCAACATCAAAGGAGTGGACCAGCCCTTGTATTCTATAGCCCTGCAACCATGGTCCCTCGATGCAGTAAATGAGACCATGGAGGGCAATGGGCGCCCATGTGATATTTTTAGAGGGTTATGGACATTAAGGCCTGGTGGCAAAGATGGGGTCGGGGAATTTTTTGCCCTCCACCGGGAAAATTTTTAAACTTTGGAAAGCCAATTTGGCTACAAGGTGAAATATTAAACGTCAAAATGTTTGCCAATTTTTACCATACAAATTTTCAGTTCTGTGCCTGCTGAAAAATTCGCTCCTATTATTAAAACACTAGACTACTCATTATACTCATAAAATAAATGGTACCTAAAAAGGTACTCTCTCTCATAATTTCACGGTTTTACCTTCCAATATACTAGGCCTAAATACTGTTACATGAGGCAACATTAATTTATGTAACCTTTTGAAAAAAAAATCCTCTAGGGGCAGAGGTTCTCAACCTGGGGGGGGGGGGGGGCAGAAGAATTTCAAGAGAGGCGTAAGTGTATTAAAAAATAAAATGTTCAAAATATTGTCAAGAACAAACTGCCCTTTCATTAATGTTGTTAGAGAGTCCATCCAATTATATGCCAACCTAAAATAGATCCTAGATTAAATCAAATAAATTTCTATTATTTTAGTTTTTTGATTTCATATGTTATGATAATAATATATTCAAAATGAAGTTATGTGCAGTAATATTAAATTTTGCGTGTAAAATTATCTATATTTTCATTTAATAACCAGCTTCAGCTATCCTAACCAGCTTTAGTATCAAATTCCGATTGTACTACTTGTATTAACCACTTATGGTGGTGGTGTGGGGGGGGGGGAGGGCTCAGAGCTAGAAATGTTGAGAACCCCTCTAGGCTATCAAACTCAAAATGCTCAAAACTAGTTCTAAAATCAAATTTAAAATTTCATTTCATTTTTTTTAATACAAATTTAAACAAATGTTAACTTAGAATCAATTTGATGACCTAAAATTCTTTTATTTGCATGCTGTTTTTCAAAAACTATATTTATTGACAGTTTGGAATTAAGTTCGAAAATCTGAACAATTTGGAGCAAAAAATCATGTTTCCATCATTTGTGTTGTTTATGTTATGGAACTTTGAATTTTCTGTAATGAAAACGGGCATTTTGAGGAAAACTCATTTAAAAACGTCAAAGTAACACAGAATCTTAATTTTTTACATTTAAGAAAATAAATAAATATCAAGACAAACGTTTAAGTTTGCAGTTTTAAATGGTAAAGAACAATTTTACTGATGCTTGCGATGCTTGTTGGGGGACACACACATCTGGTTCATTAGGCTCATACGAAATGAGAAAGCACAATGTCCATTTCAGATGTATTACCGAGTAAACTATTTTAACACAAGTTACAAAATGAGGAAGCACAATGCCCATTTCAAAGGTATTATCAAGTAAACGATTTTAACACATAAAATCCCACGAAGGAAAAGGAGCAGACGCTGTTGGGGCAGACATTATTATAACCAGACAACGTACTGCTGTTAGGCGAAATGAGTATCAGTTGTCTCGAATCCCGCTAGAATTCAGGAGACACTAGTTTTTAAAATAATTGTCCATATTAGTTCTCCAACAGCGACAAGAGGTACCCTTTACAGGCTGGACAATTGGACGTTGACTGCTTTCACTGATTTATTCGAGAGTTTTATGTATTCGATACTGTTTTATAATCGATTGTAGCTTGTAAAGGACAAATTAAAGTACTGTATAACAATCACAACAGAATGCAACGTTGTGTCAAAATTTCAAAGCAATCGACGCAAAACTTTTGATGATTTAAGATTTGTTTTTACATTTTTATTTATCTTATAGATGTGTTACGTCTCTTATAATAGCTCGATGGAGTTATGCTATGTGTAGATTAATTATTTGTTTTTAACGAATAACGTTAATAAAACGTATATTTTACAATTTTATCTAAAGGTTTACATAAAATGAGATTCTAATATTAATTTTATTTGTTGGAATTCATGTTATGTAGACCTACTCTACCTGCTTGTACATGCAATAAATTAAAATTTAATTTAGTAGGACAATCAATGGTAACAACCAGTGGCGAAAGATACAAAACTGTTTTGTATGATTGGGGGGGAAATAAATGTCCTATTGCAGGTTTTTTAGGCTGAGTTAAGCTATTACACACGCAAAATGCCAATAGAAATATCGTGGTAATTTATTTTTTAGGCTCTTCTTTACCTTGAAGAAAACTCCCGAGTGTACAGTATGATTTCAATGCAAAAGGTCTGACTCAAGCCGCAAAATCGTTGAAACATGCATTCGTAATACCGTGTTTCGGATTCTATTTATAAATTAATAATCTGGGAAACTACTTTAAGTTATAAAGAAGGCTTTATATTTTTTATGTGTTAGCTTAAAATATGGAAATTATTGATTAAAACTCCCAAAAAAATGCGTTAAAAGTAATCGATTTTTACTCAGTTAAACTGTTGATTAAAAAGAGTTGCCGTCGATTTCTTTCAATTATGAGATATAAGACAAAAGCGCAAAGCCTTTAAGAACAATTTAAGATGTTTCACAACTTTTTAGGTTGAAAAACGGCGTCCGAAACACGGTAGTACGAAGTGCATATTTTTGCTGTTTTACGCAAGGTATAGAGTCTTCCTTAAAATATGTGCCGTTAAAAGATGCTGCAAGATTTTGAGATCGGAATCACTTTTTTGTATAACTATGTTTGGTTTGTTTATTTGTTGTGCCTATTTTTCATTTAAACACATTTCAAGTTTGAATGTAAATGATTTTAATTTGATAAAGTACATTTATTTTCTTAATTTTTGTTGATGTTTTGGTAACGTCCTCCCAATATTTATGTCCTTAAAAGTGAATTGTTGCTCTTTTTCGTATTTTTTCGTATCAGACAATCATGCAGATTGTTGCGCTCTCTTGACAGACGACGACTGGAGGACGAGACTGCGTACAGTCAACTCCAGTCTACAAGTATTTCAACGTCATCAGACAAAAGTTCTGCCTTAGGAGAGAACATCGGTACGTGGCTGAAGAATTTGGAACAAGGGAACACACAGTGAATATGTTTCCACTGTTTTCTGCTGAGAAAAACTCGAACCCTACTATTTTGCAAGGAGCGTTCGACAAATTATTACCAGATCTGGACATCAAAAAGTAAGACGATTCGGAATCCATTTTCCACCATGGTGCGAGTAAAGAACACGACACTTCAAACGACAGAACGCTATACCTCAAGTTCAAAGACGTCCCACTGAACAACTTTTGGATTGGTATTGCGGCGGAATATCCTCAGCTGGTGAGGAAACAATCGATTCTTCGATTCTCCAATTCTCGACTTCGTCGATGTGCGATCATGGATTTTCGACTATGAAAACCAAAAACGGCCAAGGATGTTGGAAAGCTCTTTACAGGGAGACATGACGGTAGCCCTTTTCAACTGCCTCCTGGAATCCCAGACCTTTCCAAAAAAACATCAACGTCAAATTTCCCATTAATTTAAATTACCATTGAATACAAAACTTACCACTGTACCTACTTATGAATAAACGATTTTGTCTTCTTTATAAAAAAAATAACATAAAATCTTGTGTTTCTATGGTGGGGTGCAGCAGAGCGAGGGCGTCACGAAAATGGTCACAGGGACTAACAAAAAGGTTGCCGAAAACTTAACAGAACCAAGTTCAACAATTCCAGGAGTCGCAACTTGAACTTTTTTAATTATTTTCATTTGGCAAATTCATCCCGAAACACCCTGCCATATATTAACAAGTTTTACAGGACTTGCTGTTTAACAGTCCTTGAATAAATCTCACAATTACTGGAACGTACAAATCCTACAAAATAAAATACGAATCCTTACGCATACCTACCTGTTACAGGCTTTGTTGACTAAAGTTTTTAATTCATAGGCCTACCAGTCGGACCGAGTGCAAGCAAACCGAACCCACGTAACTGCGATGGAGGTTCCACTTGGACGATCGCTTTTAACCACCGCTCCACTCTCAACGCCGAGTGTAGGAAGTTTAAGACAAGGTCGCGTGATACATTGTTTGACGATCGTACTCTGTCTGTAATTTGATCTATTTGAAAGAGGAAGGTTTGAAGAGTTACAACAGATGTATTTTGTAAGTAAATTAGTAACCTATAACAAAGAAATGAAATAATGTTTTAAAAATTATTTACTTTATAATATTTTACTTTTATTTCTTTAGTTTCTTTGAAAGCTAAGCTTATATTTCTAAAGATATATACCTGACTAAAGTCAGGTTATTCTACGACCTAAAGACACATCCTCCCAACTATTTTCCAAGAATTTACAAAAAAACTTTAAGGTTTTTAATTCAACTATTAAAAATAGATCAAATATTTCTACACGATTTAAATATAATTATGTATTTGAGTGGTATTTATTCGTGACGTTTTGTCAATGGTACCACGTAATTCTAACTCAAATAAATTTAAGTGATTTAATGTAATTCATTTTATTTATTATATTTAATTAAATGAGCAATTCTTGTATCTATCTTTGTATCTATCTTTATATCTTTGTATCTGTCGCGGATCTCGAAAACGGCTCTAAAGAATTCAAAGAAATTTTGTATTTAGGTGTAGTTTTGATTTTTAAGTACACCCATATAGTTGTTTTTCGTGTAAAAACGCAATTTTTTGAGAAAATCTAATTTAAAAGTTGAAAAATTTTATCATAGGGTGTTATGGGTTGCCATGTTGGTTACAAAATAACAAGGAAATAGTAAATAAAGCGATCAAAACAGCTGTTTATAAACAAGCTAATTTATACCCCTGGTATTATTATCTCTGATTTATACTGTTTTATCAGCTGTTCATTGAATAGTTTTTAATTACTGTTAAAAACAAGCTAATTTATACTGTTTTAGCACGTAGGAATTAGAATAAATTGGGCCTGATTTAACAATTTATTTTGTCAAAAAAAAGGTAAACTTGGCAAAGATGGATAAATTCTAATAGTCAATTTTGTTATATATGCCTGGCTCATTTCTGAAACATAGTATTGAGGTTATGTTAATCCTGCAATAATTTTTACTATATTTAGGCCTGGTTTCAAAACTTTAGTTGACAGAAGATAGTAGAACTAGGACTAAAATCGTAATGAAAGCCTCTCACGTTTCTAAAGCATGTATTTGAGGTTATAATTAATCTTGTAATTACTGTTAATATATTTAAGCCTGGTTTCATTATTTTACAAACCTATTTACAAACGAACCAAAGATTAACGAGATTCTTTGGTGAATTTTCCAACTACGAGCGAAGCAAAGGAGGCATCTGAGGCCGAAGGCTGAGGCGAGGTTGGGACGCGAAGCGTCCAGGGGCAGAGCCCCTAGTTAATTTTATTTAATTAAAAAATAACCACGATCAGATTTTTTATTTCACGATTTAAATCTCTTATGATGCGACATTGTAGCTGTGGGGCTGGCGTACCGGTCTCTAAAGTTTATAAAGTCTTGGTTTATTCGAATCTCAATAAGACCATAGGGGTTTTGTAATTTCTTGATTTTCAAGTGATTATTGTCTGTCGATGGTTTTCGCTCTAAAAACAAAGTAACTGTTATTTCTAATTATATTTTTTGTTAATAAAAGTAATTATTAATGATTTTTGCTGTTGTAGCTTTAATAATGTCTTTATACCAGTAAATGCGGAAGGTTTTTATCTTTGAAAAAAAAAAAACTATTTAAAAATCAAATATTTCAAAAATCTAAATGGTTTTTTTTGTCTTAAAATATTGACTAGATTTTTTTTAAACTAAATCTATATAATCATAATTAAAAAAAAAAGCCAAAATGACCCTATGGGATGTCGAATGTCAACTATAAAAAAATGTGTTCTTAGTTTTTGTCGCCTTATTACTGCCAACAAAAAATACTTGTAACCGGAACAGAAACTTACAAAATTACAGCCTAAACTACTGAAACAATGAAGTTTACTATTTAACTTTTCTATAGTTAGAATTTTCCAAGGAACCACTTTATATTAAACTCCACGATTTTCCAGTTAAAGATCTACGTGATCTAGTAGGCCTTGCCGTGGCTCGTGCCAGATGTTTGGATCCATTAGCCACGCCCATTCGGCTTCTAATAGCGGTTAATTACAGACCGGAGCCGATCGACCCGTGGCGCTATCTTTAGTGACTCACTATAACTTAATATCCACCTACCTGAAACCTAATTAGTGTCCTAACAAACTACGTTTTTTTTGTATCTCGAGAACAACAAATCATAATATTTTTAGTAAAAAACGAGCTGAGCTCGGACAAAACAGGTTAGTATAGGCCTACAAAGTTTTCCTAAAGTGAACAAAATCCACAGCAGCTATTTTACCTAATTGTTATGGTTGGTCGTAAAGAACCCAACAATTTTAATTTTTAGTTTTTTAATTAGATAGTTTTAGCCATCAGTTATATTAATAAAAAAGTAGGACTCCTTATAAAACATTTAAATTGAAAGCACAAAAGAAATGATTTGTAATATCGACACACAAGGGACATTTCTCTTTCTACCATCAAATTGATAAATTGTCCGCTCTTCACAGACACTCAACAATTTTAAAATACAACACATATTTGTCAGTTTTGGAAACGGAACAGCACATTATATAACTTTGTCTACTGTGGAACTTTATTCGTCTATTCGGGTTCAAATTACAAATTTAATTACTACATTTGAAAACAATTTAAATCGGTCCTTAATATCAGAATATGCAAAAAGGCTCTTCTTTACCTTGAAGAAAACTCCCGAGTGTATAGTATGATTTCAATGCAAAAGGCCTGACTCAAGCCGCAAAATCGTTGAAACATGCATTCGTAATAACGTGTTTCGGATTCTATTTGTAAATTAATAATCTGGGAAACTACTTTAAGTTATAAAGAAGGCTTTATATTTTTTACGTGTTGGCTTAAAATATAGAAATTATTGTTTAAAACTCCCCAAAAACGCGTTAAAAATAATCGATTTTTACTCATTTAAACTGTTGATTAAAAGGAGTTACCGACGATTTCTTTCAATTATGAGATATAAGACAAAGCCTTTAAGAACAATTTAAGATGTTTCACAACTTTTTAGGTCGAAAAACAGCGTCCGAAACAAGGTAGTACGAAGTGCATATTTTTGCTGTTTTACGCAAGGTATAGAAGACCCTTAAGTCGTAATTTTTAAAATTTATAGGTTCAAGCAAAAGCTTAATCGGTCTTGTAAAAAAAGTGTAATACATAGGCCTATCGGAATTACATACTACAAAATGATTTTCTCAAGCATTACAACTTAATTAACTAAAAAAATCCGTCACAAATTAAATCATACAAGCTGCGCATTTAAATACTGTATTTGTTCACAAGACACTTTTAAATTGAGGGCCTTTTTTAACTAGGCCTATGTTGCAATGACAATTCTATCACAATACATCTAATAATAAACATTCATTTGTGTGACTCCTACTTCCTCGACCATTATTGTAAAATTTTATAATTAATTTACCAACCTTCAAATGGTCCTGTTAATTTCCCCTCTACTGCTGCTGGGTCTTACTAGTTTCGACACATACCTCTGTCATTGTCGAAGACGAACATTTCAGACGATGATCACATGACACAAAACACTACACAACACATAAAGTATAAACACGCAATATTCACCATTAAAGGGTCGTTAAATGATTAAAATGGGACATAGCTTTCCACACAAGTACTTGCGGGTCGTCTCGAACGCAAACTGCTGGGTTTGCGTTCGAGACGACCCGCAAGTAGCCTACTTGTGTGGAAAACTAGTAAAATCGCCTTTGTGGTTTTGAACTGGTACTTTTAATGGTACTTCACGTTTTGATCGGTTTTGGGGGAACCAGTCGGGCTATAAGGTCGTGTAGAAATACATAATCTACTGAATAATGTCCTACATTTTTGTTTGTGTAGATGAAACCTAAACAACATTTTACTTTAGTACGAAAAATCTTGAAAAAATGTTAACTTCCGGTCAAAAAACGTGCTTCCGGTTGTTCGGCTAACGAACTCGTACAAGCGACTTAGAAACCCAACATCCAACATGTCACCCCAAAACGTGTTCTGGGGACCATGATCGGTGTTCATTTGCTACTCCCGAACTAAGGTCTCCCCATGCGGAACGAGCACGGTTCCCTCTAAAACATCGCTAACTAATTGTTTAAACAAACTCACGATGTTTGTGTCTTCTGTTCAATACAATTTCAATAAATCAACACTTGCCTTTGAAAACGCGACCTACATTTCAAACCGTCTAATTAAGTTATTTGTGTCAAAGTAAATAATAAATGAATTATCTGTATATTGAATGTTTAGCGATACAGTATCCGCATTCTTTTAACCTTTAAAATGTTGCAGTAAATTATAAACCTAACAGTTTCCTTGGTGATTTAAACGTCCTGCGGTTGTTAAGGAAATATCAAAAAATCTGAGGTGAAAAAGTCAAATATGGCGGAATTGTGGCAAAGCGTTATAGAAAGTAAAATTCAGTCCACACAATAAATTGTAAAAAAATTATCAGGCGTGCTTAACACCAAACGGGAAAAGTGTAAACTTAACTATTTTAATATAACTTACAAAATGAGGAAGCACAATGTCCATTTCAGAGGTGTTACCAAGTAAACTGTTTTAACACAACTTACAAAATGAGGAAGCGCAATGTCCATTTCAGAGGTGTTATCGAGTAAACTATTTTAACGCAACTTACAAAATGAGGAAGCGCAATGTCCATTTCAGAGGTGTTACCAAGTAAACTGTTTTAACACAACTTACAAAATGAGGAAGCACAATGTCCATTTCAGAGGTGTTACCAAGTAAACTATTTTAACACGACTTACAAAATGAGGAAGCGCAATGTCCATTTCAGAGGTGTTACCAAGTAAACTGTTTTAACACAACTTACAAAATGAGGAAGCACA
>JAGFPH010000463.1:450591-463307 GCA_018207615.1 Philaenus spumarius
TTTTGCGGTGTTTATAAAATTTGTGCAAAACTATTGCGGTGCTAATATAATTTGTGCAAAACTATTGCGGTGTTTAATGCAATTTGTGCGTAATGTATTCCAAATATTAACATTACATTTCCTGAAGTAAATACAGAACTGATTAAACACTTGCTATTCGACGTAACACTTACAAAATAATATAAATAGTATATACTCTAAATTAACTAACGTCGGTAAGTCGCTACGGTACTCGATCACCTGGAAATTCAAAGATCCCCGATAACGTTTTGTAAAACCTTAATGAAATTTCCAAGATTTCGTAGATCATACCGCAAGATGTTTTGACCGAAAGAGGGGGGGGGCAGCTCATTGAATAGACCCCTTCGATGGACATCGGCTTAGCAACCGTACACCTCCTTAGAGAGAGAGATGGAGGGACAGTTTTTATACTTCAAGTAGCAAGCGATCTTTTACATGGAAACGTTTTGTGAGACGAAACGAGGGGAAAAAACGGACGGGAAGAGGCTTATCCGCGATTATAATGGAAAGGTCTCTTTTTGATTTTGCGGTCATTCGACGAGCGCGTGGATCTGTCAGCCGGAAGCCGGGACAAAATGAGACGGACGGATTCATTGGGTTCTGACGGCTGTCGGTAAACAACTTGGGTATTGTATGTTCTGTGGAGGATGGACAGTGGTTGAATTTTAAATATAAAACAGAGAATTTTGTGATATTTTAAATTGAAGATAGTATGAGATGATACTAATAAGCCCCAGTGAAAAATCACAGGCAGATCAGATACACGTCAGAAATACATAATTTATAAAAATACTATTTAAAAAGAATAAACTTTATCAGATGATGGGTGAAATCAGCTGTTTTATTATATTGTTAAGATCGGGCGAGTGTCGAACCCATCCCAAAGTAAAATGGAGAAGTTGTTACAGATTTAATAAAATTAAAATTACGCAAAAAGGCAGACGGTGTGTTCTAAACAAGGATGTGTGCAATACTATTCGAGTAAAAGCATTGAATCCAGTGAGCGGAGTCAGATATGATATTACATTGGTAAAGCACTCGAACACGACCGCAATATCGCTTGTATACTAACGATGGTCTTATTTTTAGTTACCGCCACGTGCTATGTTTATGTTTTACTGCTATCAAGTGACTCGACTGAAAATAATGTTTTCGTCTTGTTTATAAGCAAATATATTTTATACAAACAAAAATGTAAATGTTAGTTTGTTCGAAATCTTAAATGTTAGTTTGTGTTAATGGAAATATTGTAGCAAACAGCTCTTTTATCTGTTATTTATTCCATCGGTTGCTATGGAAATGAATTTAAATACATTCAAGAAATAATGTTGGTTCATCAGTTTAGGCCTAACCTACGAATATTTTCCGAATAAATTTTCAAATATTGAAATAAAAAAAATGTTTTTATCAAAATTAATTATAGCCTATGTTACTCAGGGATAGTGTAGCTTTTTATTAGTAAAACTATTTTTTCAATCGGTCCAGTAGTTCCAGAGATTACCACTTCATACAAACAAACAGACTAACTTTATACCTCTTTATAATATTAGTATAGATGTTGTTTTGAACCAGCCGTTTTTAGCTAATAACATAGGCCTAATTAACATAATAACATAATTGTTCTATTAATTAGAATCGAAACATTGCTTTACACAACATAACTATTGTTTGTTTTTATCAAAATATAATATGGAAAGCGTTTCTCGAACAGATTAACAATAATAATTGTTATATAATCGATTGGAAGAACCACACGCTGTTTAACTTACATGAAACTTCGAAAAGGTTCGCGGAATGTATGTAGAATGTAGAATGTTAACCTATAAATAAAATAAATAATTGTGACTCAATTTATTTAGTGTAACCTCAATTTTGTGTAAAAGATGTAAGTATTTGTTTTTGTACGTTATTACGTCTATATAAAAAAACAACTAATAAATTGAAGTAAAAATAATAAGCAATCAAATAATGTCAGTTTACTAAACAACAATCTACATAATATTTTAGTTACTAGTAAACCCCCGTGAAAAATCACAGGCAGATTAATTAGATACACATCAGAAATACATCATTAAAAAAAAAAAACACTATAAACAACAGAGTTAATCTAGTCCTACCTATGCTGACAGGGATTTTTAACTCGGTAATTGTGTACAATTATAAGGATTATACAACTGTAGGCTTTTAACTTAAGAAGACTTATATTGATTAAAGTTATAAACATAACCCCAAAGGTATAATCTATGCTAGATTTTGTTTTAGATGATGGGTGAAATCAGCTGTTATATTATACAAGAAGTTATAATGATTGAAGTTGTAACATAACCTCAAAGTATAACCTATGCTGGGTGAAATCAGATGTTACATTAGAAGTTACTCACATACGCTCGTACACTCGCTTTTATAGGAGTTGATTCGTTTTGTATATTTCTCACAATACAGACAATCTATAAGAATCAGTATCGCACTCTACTGCCTACGTACAGAACTAAAACTACTAACAAAGATTTACCATATACTTAGGCACAGCCTTATCTATTTCTTATATCTTGAATCAAGCTTATGAAATGTTCGCAATGCCACCCCTTCAACGAGTCAACTGTTTCAGTTAGTGCTTGAACTCAGTGCAGGTATTTGAGGTTATGTTAGTTGAGTGTATTTTGTAATTAAATTAGTGTTATAATTGTTTTATTGTACTAAGTTCTGTGGTTAATAGCAAATGGTTTAACGCACGAATAAAGTGTTTTGATTGGTTTGGTCAAACGAGTATTTTAAATAACTGCCGTCAAATTACACGTAAGTTGGCCTTATTTGTTTTTATTTAACTAGCTTAACACGATGTACGTTACAATTATTTCTTAAAGCTACTTCGCACATAACCTATATAAAGTAAACATAAGGTATATACGCCTATTAAATTTTACAAAATAATTCGACCACGCAGCTGAACCGCTGGCGTGAGTTGAGCAAATTTCCAAAATTAAGTTTATAGGCCTATGTTTTAGGGTTTCAACCAACAATTTGGGAAATACGGTAAGTCTATTCACGACGGTGCTGAAAAGCTGCAAAATGGTTCGCATGCCATTCCGCATATTGGGAGTATCTTCAATGGACAATGCAATGCGTGCTTCGCACGCTATTTCGAATATTGGGAGTATCTTCAATACACAACGCATTGCGTGCTTCGCACGCCAACCCCCCCGGTAGAATCCATCACATGGCTTTGAACCGAGAACTTTTATGGTATTTTACGTTTTGATCGATTTTGGGGGAGCCAAGCGAGCTATACGGTCGCGTAAAAAAACAAAATATGCAGAATAACATCCTACATTTATATTTGTAGAAAAAACTCAAAAACAAATTCATTCTCGTAGGAAAAATCTCAATAAACAGTTACGGTCAAAAAACGTGCTTCCGATTGTTGGATTTTTTTGGGCTAGCGAACTCGTCCGAGCGACGTAGACAACCAACATGTGTACCAAATTTGAACCAAATCGGACTTAAAATGGGGCCGCTAGAGTGCGAACACTTATATACATATATATATATACCTATGATTTTTAATGACACCCCAAAACGTGTTCTGGGGACCATGATCGGTGCTCATTTGCTACTCTTGACCTTAGGTCTTGCCATAAGGGCAGTGCAATAGCTCATTTTTTCTATGGAAATTCGCTAATAAACCTAAGCTACATTTACGAGTGTATAGCCTACGTTTAACCACTCACTGTAGAGTAGTCATCGACAGAATATCTGTATTTCAAATACGGATTCCTTCTATCAGCTGTTTTAATCAAACCGTGGGTGTGTGACTTATTAAAGTGGTTTAGAAATTAGTTGATAGGTGTAAGTTTACTACACGCCTTCCTGCTGATATCGCATTAGTATTTGTATTTATCATTCAGTGTCTACCGTACAGTGAACATTTAGGTTTTGCTGTTTTGTCACATGTATCCAGATATAAGAAACTGAACAAGTTGGTTTTTCTGACACAAATTTACGACTAAAGTGACTCTTAATTGTTCCAGTAAACGCATTGGAATAGGAGATGTGGAATTCGTATTATTTTACAGAAAGTCATATTTTGTAAATTTTGGTTAGATTGTTTTTATAAGAGCTTTTCATGGAAAGGACAGAGACAAAGTTTACAATGTTCGTTACAAAAGTGTTCCATTTTAATGAAAGTTGAAGCATTATTTAGAAGTTAGTACCGTATATAAAGAGTACGTTTTACCAAATAATTGCAAAATGCAAAAAAGTTAACAGTAGGCTATAAGGTGGAAAAACAGACTGTTAGGTGCTTTACATTTTTAAACAAATGTTACCTCAATTTGTTAAGTTTTTGTATTTGAGTATTTTACTCACTTTGCCCTCAATAGTGCCCTCAATTATTATGGTACTTGTGGAAAGGCAAATGATTGGTCGCAGTCGTACTTAACATGTAGAAAATAAACGGTAGTCTATACAGACTCTTACGGATTGCACTGCTCTTCTTGGGAAATAAATTCTCGAGGTGTGGCCCAGGGATCAATATTGGGTCCTTTACTGTTTTTGGTCTACATAAATGACCTGCCTCATAATATTGGGAAGCTAAAACTGTCCTGTTGGCTTATGACACCACTTTAACGGTTATTGGGACCAAATAATATTAATTTAGAAAAGTCGGTTACTTTATATCATTGGTTATGGCAGAACATTGGTTTTTGGCAAATGGTCTACAACTGAATAAAACTCGGTTAATGCAGTTCAGTTGTAAACAATTAAAAGACGAAATTTCAATTAATCATTTAGAACCGAGTACGGGCTCGTCAAAATTTCTGGGAGTGGTAATTTGATGAAAACATAAACTGGAAATCACATATTACCTTTATTTCCAATAAACTTAATTCAGATTGTTTTGCACTACGTACTGTTTCACGTATTTCCAATCCGGATACAATTAAAACAGTATATTTTGTATATGTGTACTCTCACCTCAAATATGATGTTGCTCTTCATGGGGGAACTCGGCAGAGTCTGGAAACATTTTTCTTATTCAATAGAGAATTATAAGAATAATTTGTAATTTAAAAGGTAGGCAATCTTGCAGAAATTCATTTAAGAAATTAAAATTTTTAACTCTTCCCTGTATTTACATCCTGAATGTCCTGCTCTTGTTTAGAAGTAATTATATGGGTGTCGATCAGTACAAACATGGATATTCCATGAGACGGCAAATGCTTCAATAGCTTCAGTACATAGATTAAAGTTGATCGAGGACGGGATGTGCTATTCTGGTCTCAAATTGTACAACAGGTTGCCAGACAATATAAAGGAAGTGCCTTGTATTAAAGACTTTAAAATAAATTTAGGGCTTTCCTTGTAAAGCGGGCATTTTACTCGGGTGGATGAGTACCTTATAGGCTTTAAATAGATTATATAGTTGTTTTATGTTTACTGTATGAATGATATGAGATAGTTAATATAGCTGCGCATGTCGTATTTTTATAACTTGTATTATATGAGTATTGATTTGTATTGTATTGTATTCTGTATATATTTTTATCATTTATCAAATGACTACTTGCAGCAATGGTTTTGTAATCTAATGAGGCCAATAAATCTAATAGTGTTTTTAATAAAGGTGCGTTCACTAAAGGGTTAATTTGGAGGAAATGAATAAAGTCAAAAAGTGTTGCTGCCTGGATAGTGAGAAGTTTTTGAAAACAATTGCTTAGTATGTTGAAAACGGTCTAAACAGTAACCAAACTTTAAGGGTCTGCTGTAGTGGCGGCCATCTTGGATTTTTATCCCATAAGAGCAATATTAAATTTCAAACCATTTATTTCGTTTACTTTTTATCATAAAATTGTTTGCAAGGTCTCATTTTAAGCACAGTCACAATACGCATCCGTCTTGCAGTTTACATTTTTTTAAATGCTTTTGATTTGTTATGTAATTGACATTTTGTAAGTACAAAGTTTGAATTTTTTCCCTAAACACAATAAAAAATTAATAACGAAAAATAATTTGCAAGCCTGATCCGAAATTTTATAAAGAACATTCAGTTTTTTTTTCAACACTCAGTTACAAAAGATAGACTTATAAAATGGTTTGAAATGAGGCAATGTCAAAGCGTTCAGATGCAAGAAATTGCACTGTTTAGATAGGGATACAGTGAGAAGCGGTTGCGTTTCCGGTTGCTTTCTCGTTTACTGGAGCAGACCCTTAATGGAAGTGTCTGTGGCCCTCACTTCGACTAATAGGTCACACGACTTTTGTGCTGGGCAGTATAGTAACACTCCTTACATTCGAGTGTGCGCATATAGAACTTACTGTAGCTGACGCTTATTACATGCCTACAGATATATTGAGAATGATGGGAGGAGGCTTACTATGTGCAGTCCAATAAATAAAGTTAATTGGGAATTCGTACATAGTTTTGACCTTCTTCTTGGCGAATTTCCATATGAAATATGAGTGACTCTTAGCTAAGGGTGGGAGTGGAAAATGAGCACCAATCAATGTCCCCAGAACACGTTTTGGGGTGTCGTTAAAAATGTATATATATAGGGCCTACATGTGTTCGCACTCTAAAGGCTCCATTTTAAGTCCGTTTTCCTCCAAATACTACCTGGGTGACCGAGCATCGCTCATTATTTTTAGAAATAACAAATAATAAATTATAATCATTACATAATTTATATTACCTTTATAGAAATACAAAGAATGCAGAAACTGGTGACAAGGTTTTCAGAACGGTTAATAACAGCACAAAAATAATGTTTTAGTTACGTGTGGTGTTTGAATATAGAAGTTGAAAATTATACCACCTGATTCATTGTTAATGATTTATGTTTAGCCTATTAAATAGTAGGTCCTATATATTTTTCACCTTCAAATATAAAAAAAAATTGCATATAAACATCTGGAGCTAAAATTAACAGATTAAAGTCTGTTTGTAAAACATTTTGATTGCATCTATTATGTACCTATTCGCCTTTTTAGTGACTTCAAAGGTGGTATAAAAAAGAAGTTCAGAGTTCACATAGGCGAAAAGAGCTACTTAACGCATTTTTGCAGACATAAGACCTAGCGCATTCGATTCCTGACGTCAAAAAACCCATATATGTAAATTTTCATCCAAATCGTTAGAGCCGTAAGCGAGATCCCCGAAATAAATTTATAAATATACAAGAATTGCTCGTTTAATTAATAAGATAAGATATATTACAATCCAATAAATAAAGTTTACAGGCGTCTCCGCACGCGAGGTTTAGTTTCTTATTTTTTTAGCTTAAATAGAAATAGCTCAAGCGGAGAATGATAATTGCCCCACAACATGACACCACGTGACAAATACAGTGTGAATATAAAAGTAAAAGATAATTGTGAATAAAAGACAAGTAATTAATTGTTTGACGTACAATTAGTTCGAAACTAAACCAGCTCGTATTGAAATCGTAATTTGTGTTCAGGACATATTTCTACATAGGCTACAAAAAGTCCAAACCGCAGTTCCACATACTTTACGAGTACTCGATATGGCCCGTCGTCCTGCAACCATCGAGAGCAGGGGTGGGCAGTGGCCGAGGGTGACTCACCCCTATCACTTCACTTTACTTCCAATATGTCAAATTGTTCATTTCCACGATCCCATGTTTTCCACCCTTATTTTTCACAACCCTTTTAAATTGAGGAGGGTCGGGGAATGGCTGCGCTTCATTGTTATAACGAAAATCCGTATCCTCTCTGGCGTTGAAAAAAGTCGGTTCTTAGAGGTTGCTTTACCCAGATGGTCACATCGTATAAAAGGACACATAAGGTTTTAAGAAAACATTCCTAATATAAAATACAGTAATTTTTTAATTCCCATTTGATATAAGATAATCTTAAACATATTCAAAGCTGTTTTAATCAAAAAGAGATTTTATGGCTTATTTTTTAATTTCAAAATGAGTATACTTTCGATTATTATTGTTTTTAAAATCAAGTCAAGAAATATTTTAGTTAAGTTATTTAGTTGTAATGTTGATATTGAGGCTCCCCTGTACCGCCATTTAGGTTTCAATTTGTGAAATCTATCAGATTTCTAGTTATTACTTTCTCCACCCTATACGTAGTATATGGAGAAAGTATTGTTTTCGTCAAAATTTTCGAATTTGAATTTTTAGTGGAATTATATGTCTTGGTGCTCCCTGAACCCCAAACAAATGTTTAGTGGAATTATCTGTGTTGGTGATCCCTGAACTTAAAAATATTTTTAGTGGAATCATTTGTTTTGGTTCTCCTCGAGTCCAAAAAAGTGGTTTTTTGGTGAAATCTGTCCGTGTGTCTGTAAGGATGTGTACAGAGCTGGAGACAATAGCCTACCAACGGTCCGATTTTGATGAAATTTGGTATGTAGGTGTAGTTCTGGAATATCTCCAGGCGTTTTTTCCATTTTTTAAATTTTTTTATTTTTAAGGGGTTTTACCCCCCCCCCCCCCCACCCTCCAAAAAAAAAAAAAAACAAAAAAAATCAAAAACGGCTCTAACGATTTTGATAAAATTTGGCTTATTTGTAGCCCTTAATGTACCCTACCATATGCAAAAAACCGCATCTCTCTAAAAATTCTCGTCCAGATAATAATAATAATAACAGATTTTGGGGTTTTTTGGCCAAAAAGTGCGATGTTTTTCAAAAATTTTCAAAACCTTTTTTTGTGCTTCTATACAGGCCTAATTGACATGTTTGGTTAAAATTTGTTAGAAATCGATCGAATAGTTTAAATAATAATAATTATATAATATGGATGTGTGTTACAAGCATCTAATATTTTCCATGGTAACATTTTCATACTTTTGCAATAATAATAATTATTATTATTATTATTATTATTGTTAATTATTCTAAATAACCACCTCCTATGCTACACTTGGAAAGGTATAAAGTTTCAACTGGGAGAAAGTATGTGGCAGTTCTCTCGTACCGTTTATTTTAAATTTGTTGTCAACTTTAAATAAGGTTAGGAACTACCCAGAACTGAAGAGTATGCACAGTTCCCAATTTAAGGGTGTGCAGCACCACTCAAGTAAAAGCATCGAATCCAGTAAGCGGAGCCAACCTTGAGAAAGCTGCCTTATGATTAGTACATTGGTAAAGCGCGACTAGAATATCGCATGTACACACTTTCGTTTTTATACTAACGCCGATTTTACTAGCGAATTTCCATAGGAAAAATGAGCTATTGCAGTGGCCCTTATGGTGAGACCCAAGGTCGGGAGTAGCAAATGAGCATTGATCATGGTCCCCAGAACACGTTTTGGGATGTCATTAAAAATCATACATATATGTATATATGTGTTCGCACTCTAGCGGCCGCATTTTAAGTCCGATTTGGTTCAAATTTGGTACACATGTTGGTTGTCTACGTCGCTCGAACGAGTTCGGTAGCCAAAAAAATCCAACAATCGGCAGCACGTTTTTTGACCGGAAGTAACTATTTTTTGAGATTTTCCTACGAGAATGGATTTTTTTTTGAGTTTTTTCTTCAAATATAAATGTAGGATGTTACTCTGCACATTTTGTTTTTTTACGCGATCTTATAGCTTGCTTGGTTGCCCCAAAATCGATCAAAACGTAAAATACCATAGAAGTGTCCGGTTCAAAGCCATGTGGCGGATTCTACCGTGGGGTTGGCGTGCGAAGCACGCCATGCATTGTGAGTTGAAGATACTCCCAACATACGGAATGACATGCGAACCATTTTGCAGCTATTCAGCACCGTCGTGAATAGACCTATTTCCCAAATTGTTGGTTGAAACCCTAAAACATAGGCATATAAACTTAATTTCGGAAATTTGCTCAACTCACGTCAGCGGTTCAATTATTTTTAGTTTCCACCATGTGCGTACCACATTTAAATTAGCAGAAAGCTCCAATGTACAGTTAGTAGGTAACAAAATTCACCCCGATGTTTTACTGCTATCAAATGACTCGACTGAAAATCTGGTTTTTCGTTTTGTTTAGAAGCAAATAACTTTAATAAAAATGTATAATTTACAATTTTTGTCACCTACGAATTATAGGTCAGATAATCATGAAGGAAGTTTTGCAAATTACAAAAGATTATTTTCAAAATTCTATGAAAGATAAGTTATATTGAAGAGGACTGTATGTGATTGTTTCGTCGTGGTATTGCACAACCTTAAGTTACTTTGAAATAAAAAAATAAAAAAATTAACTAACTGGGCCTCGGTTAGCCAGTAAAACAGTGTACTTACTGCTTTAAATGTTGACATTGTGCATAAATTCATACACGATAAAGTGTGATAGTACAAATATTGGCAATATATTTGTTTTGTTTAATAAATTGAGCTATATCAAAGCCCACTAAAGAATACCGTTGAGGGATGGGCTTGTGTACATCGAGACCTTGAACGCTCCAATCGCCGTAGTGCGACGTTGTCACGTTCTTCCCGCGCTTCTAACTGACTGCGGCTGACTCATCGCATTTATAATTTTTTAAACCGTGCGATCAATCCTCGAGCGGTAAATACCAGTAGTGTTCGAGGCTAGTAGATATGGCAACGCTGCGCGCCCATCCTATTGGCCACCTCGCAACGGTATTCTTTAGTGGGCTTTGATATAGATATAGATACAAAATTCGTTTTATACTTCTGAAAAGAACGCTTAGGTTATATCTTTTATTCAACCTTGCCTTCCCATCTCCGAAGCAACCCATTCTTCATCCAAGTGGTGGCAACACACGACTAATTACAACATAAAAAATCTCTTCTAACACTACTAATCGCCCCGTCACACCCCTTTCAACAGATCCCAACCCCTATCCCATTACACGTTTTTCAGACACGGCCACTTTTTACCCCTCCGCCGCGCCGTGTCATTTTATATCTTATTTTGGTGCCCGACCCTACCCACCTATTATTTGATCCCTTCCGTGTTTTCAGGGTCGTTGACCTTAAAAGTATTCAGTAAAAAATCGTCAAGAGCGGGGACCAAATCCATCCACGCCTTTGTATACTTTGTAACACTGTTTAAACATCTTTTCTGTACTGTCGAGCAATATTTTAAGAACACAATTAAATGGGCGCAAACAACTGTATTGGGTTGACTCGAGCTATCTATAGGGGGTACAAAAACTCAGATCCAATATACGGTAAATTACAAATATTGTTTTTTTAAATACATTTTGGCGATGATATTTCATACTTTTATTTTACTTTAAAAGAAAGAAATTTTGGGGAAATTTGTTTTCCAAAACATTTTGCACTGTAGAGGTAATAACTAATTACAAATTAGAGGACTTTGATATAATTTCTGGGTTAGTATTCTACAGTGAGAAGCTTTTAAACTATTTTAAATATGTACAATATTACCTATAACAAGAATTGCCAAGGTACTTAGTGGATGCCTAGAAATACAAATTTCATAAAACACTTAATTATAGAACATTGTAATAGTAAAAAAACTAAACACAGAAGATTTTTGTACCATCGTAACTAAACATACTTTATACTAATATTATAAAGAGGTAAAATTTGTTTGTTTGTAAGCAGGGGGTAATCCCTGGAACTACTGAACCGATTGAAAAAATAGTTTTACTAATAAAAAGCTACACTATCCCTGAGTAACATAGGCTATAATTAATTTTGATTTAAGGGTTGGAACAACCCCTAAAACAATAAATATCAATTGTTATACTTTCCTTAAAGCAAGAGAACTGAAAGTTTATACAAAGTTTATAAAGTTTTTATACATTAATTTCTTACAAGATTTGCATTTTGATGCGTGCTGGTAAGGGGTGAAAATGTGATAACAACCCCTAAAACAATACAAATTAAATGTTATATTTTCCTTAAAATTAGTGAGCTGAAAATTTGTACATTTATTTCTTACAAGATACATAGAAAAAGTATCATAGATTTACATTTTGTCGTGTGTTTCTAAGGCGTGAACATGTAGTAAAAACCCTTATAAAACATGTTGATTGTTAGCCTATAGGCCTACTTTAAAGATAGAGTGCTGAAAATTTGGCACTTATTAATGTTAAGTGTTTTATAGGAAATAAAATAAATAATAACACACGCAATTTAAATTACGTCTACATTTATTTTTACACATATAAATTGTTATGACTAACCCTTTGTTTCATAAGCGGTAATCTGTTTGCGTTTGCTTCAACGCGGTCGTTGAGAGCAAAGCGAGCAGGGGTATCTACAGTAGTATCAAATATACACAAAATGTGACAATACTGTAGGTAGAATATAGTAAGTTGTAATTACTTTCAATAAAAACAACATAAACCCCGAGGTATATAAAACACCTGTTTGTGGCAAAAAAACAAAACAAAATAATAATTAGAAGAAACAAATAAAAAAAGAAACAATATATTTATATCTATTTACAACAAAAGTGAGAAGTCGAAGAGGGAAACGCATATACACATTACAATTACACAGAATCTAGAAACATTAACACAAAAACAGCTTCTAACATTTGATTACATAATATCTGCAATGCAATAAATTGCCTAACAATAAAATAAAACATAAAACTACAATTTTTAACATTTAAATCTGTAGATCCACTTACATCACTAACACAGATTCATTCATACACACTCAATATCACTCGTCCATTCCTCTTTCATTCTCTCAAGAAAGAACATTAATATCTGCAGAATTGAATAATTAATAGCTTTAATATCTGA
>JAGFPH010000463.1:474648-494263 GCA_018207615.1 Philaenus spumarius
ACAAATTTAGCACAACTTACAAAATTAGGAAGTGCAATGTCCGTTTCATCGGTAGCGTAACGTGACTAAATCCATACGGATATTGAGTTTAAGCTTTTGAATTTACCACTGCCTATTTTATTTCGTAGATTTCTTCTTCTTTTAAGATCAGCTGTTATATTAAACTTGTGGTTTATATTAGTACGTGTGTAAAACAATGAAGAAAAAGAAATCATTGACAAAACTCAAACGCGTCTTACTTTAAGACAGCGTATCGCGAGTTCGTATATTTTGCCTCATCCAAAAAGTACTCGGTGCGCCTACAGAAGTTTTCAGTTCAATAAATACACACAAAAAATAACTTATAAATAACCATAACTAGATAAAACAAAACCTGACACACAAGTTACTTTCTCACAAGTCAAGCTCATTAGTTATTTATCCATCACTACACATTTACGCAATGTAAACATACTTTAGACACAACTTTTAGAAAGAGAAGATAGTCAGGGAGAGGGCATGGAACAATTTTACTACGTGAACTTTTTTGTCGTCACGTTTGAAATCATCATTTTGAAATACGTAGGGGAACCGACACATTTACGGAATTTTCAATTATAGCCAGAATTTGTTTAAAGAACGATTTTTGATGACAGTAAGGCCTACAATCGCTCGCCATTAGATATCGTAATTAAAAACAACACCCTTGTGAGCGATATTTACCGAAAGCGAAACAAATAAATTGTACGAAGCACTAATGTCTGACCAACATGTGCAGTTCGAATGTCCACTCTCGATAAACATTTGGTCCAGTGAAAAGCACGCTGGATTTATTTGTCAGCAGTGCATGACTCAGCGGGAACAATTGTTCTTGTCGGCCATTTTGTCTGGATATTCTATTACACGACTCCCCCTTTTATATTATAAATTACTGTTTGAAGCGGTAATGACTCTCCCCAAGGCTGACCATCGCAACCCCTACAGTTTGACCACCCCCGGTATAATCACGCACGCACCCTTTACATACACGAAGCCCGAGGGACGAAGCGAGGCGGAATCTAAACATGGTGCTGGGCTCGGTACAACATGTTAGAACTGACGGTTCTGTTTACGCATTTCCGTAATTACAAATATGTTGATAAAGAAGTGCTGCGTCTTTAGAATGAAACGGTTCCGTAAAAAAAGAATTAAAAGTTATTGAATTGCACAGTTTTAGTTATTGGTATACAAGGTAATTGTGATACAAGGTATCCGATCCGGAGAACTTCAATAGAACTACATCCCAAAAAAAGGTTTGGGTTTGTCTTTTAAGGACCCGTAGTCCTTAGTCTGAAGATAAGAAAATTTGGTAAAATGTACCAGGCTGAATACCACGTTGAAAGTACGAGGTTTTAAAGTTTATATTGGTCGTATTTAAAACCATAATTTATTTATATAACGGCATACGGATTTTCGTTATCATAGCAACCAATATAATAATTTACTGATTTAAAATAAAACCCCGAACCACAAAACAAAGAACAAAAACAATAACTAAACAACTAAATTGTAAGTTATGTTTAATACGTTACCCTTATGTACATTTCGATGACATGGTATACTGAGTAGTGTTAAAACCCTCTGAGGATGATGACCATGTCATCGAAATGTACATAAGGGTAACGTACTAAACATAACTTACAATTTAGTTGTTTAGTTATTGTGTTTGTTCTTTGTTTTGTGGTTCGGGGTTTTATTTAAATCAGTGTGATTTTGTAGCCACAGTGCTATTTTATTTGTTTAATAATAATTTACACTTTTAACCGGGTCCCACACCAATAAATATTTTCGTTGTACTTCGTGTTGACGTTCTTCAAATTCGACGCAACCAATCCGATCTCTGTCGTGTTATTCCAATGCAGGCGCCCGCTCAATTTCTACTCACTGACTCGGTACATTTTCTGTGTGCTGGGGTTTAAATTGCACAATGTTGGAGTGACAATTACTATGTCAGAAATATTAGTAAAAACAAACGCACGACTTAATAGTTTTGAGAATTTTTTTAAACAACAATAACAAACTGCTAAATATCATGGAAATAAATATTTGATGATGGTGGAAGTAAGCCAATGAATATACACTAATATCTGCGAGTTAAAGAATTGACTATATTTTATGCGCATGATTGTAGAAGATTCCGAGATTTTTATAAATTTTTTAGGACAAAAAAAATAAACGGTAGCCTACCAGGAACTGGCACATAATTTCTCACAAACATATTTAAATTATTAAACAGATTCATTGTGACTTGTAGGGTGGGGTAGGACAGGTGATTTTTTATTAAAGTTGGAGATTAACTAATAAATATTATTATTATTATTATTATTATTATCTAGAGAGAAACCTATTCGATCAATTTCGAACAAATTTGCACCAAACATGTCAATTAGGCCTGTATAGATGACGAAAAAAAGGTTTTGAAAATTTTTGAAAAACAACCCCGTTTATGGCCCAAAACCCCCAAAAATCAGTTATTATTATCATTAATTAGCTAAATGAGAATTTTTAGAAAGATGCGGTTTTTTGCATATGGTAGGGTACATTAAGGGCTACAAATAAACCAAATTTGATCAAAATCGTTAGAGCCGTTTTTTTAATAAAAAAACAATAACTGATTGTTTGGGGGTTTATTTTGGCAAAAAGGGGGTTGTTTTTCAAATTTTGTCAAAACAGTTTTTCGTGCATCTATACAGGCCTACTTGACATGTCTGGTGCAAATTTTTTTTTTTAAATCGATCGAATAGTTTTCGCTCTAGCTTTTTATACATACATACATACGTACATACATGCAGACATACATACAGACAGACATTTTGTAAAAACCACTTTTTTGGACTCAGGGGGTTCCAGAACGGATATTTTTACAAAAATCTCAACATCGATTTTTTTTGCGATCACTATACTTTTTCTATACTATAGTATAGTGAGAAAGTAAAACTAACACAGTTGTAGAGAATGCCTATCTGTAAAGGAACAATTGGCTGCTATATCCCGTGCTTTTAGCTACTGGAGATCCTTGTACTAGCCTTTAGTACTGCTTCAAAATCTCTAACCAGAAGTACGCACAGAAGGCTCTACGTTGCTCATACTCTTGTAGGATCATTGTCTCTACTATGCCACACTTCATAATTTTTTTTTACTACACAAAAACTAAACTGTTACAAAATGCAAAAATAATTTGACCACTCAGCTGAACCGCTGACGTGAGTTGAGCGAATTTCCAAAATTAAGTTTACATGTTTTTAGGGTGTCGACCAACTATTTGTAAAATCGGTCTACTCACGAAGGCGCTGAATAGCTGTCTGCGTGTAGGAAATATATTAGCATTTGATTGCACCTCAACCACCAGCCCCGGCTACGTGCTGATTCGTTCCGCTCGCAGCGGAAAACACGTTTGGAAGATACCCCTGCGTGGATTTTAACCGGGTACTTTTATGGTATTTTACGTTTTGATCGATTTTGAGAGTACCAGACGGGCTACAAGGACATGTAAAAATACAAAATGACCTAAATAATATCACATATAGTACTTATATGTTTAGATAAAACCCCGAAAAAGTTTCATTCTAATAGGTCTATGTAAAATCTCTAAGAACCGGTTCCTTCCTGATTTTTTTGCTAACGAACTCGTCCGAGCCACTTAGAAAACCAACGTGAGTACCAAATTTGAACTAAATCGGACGGAAAACTCTACTATTAGAGTGCGAACACATATATTTGTATATATACAAGTTTTAATGACACCTAAAAACGTGTTCTGGGGACCATGATAGGTGGTAGGCCTAATTGACCATTCCCGACCTAAGAGTCACTGCAATAGCTCATCTTTCCTATGGAAATTCGCTAAAAAGGAAATCTATATACATATATATAGGCTAAATACCACTCACTCACTGTCTAATCGCGAAATCTCAAAAACTACTGAACGGATTGGAACGAAATTCGCTAATAACTAATAATTTGAACTAATTCCCACTCGCAGCATGAGGGATCTTTATATATAAAATGCAATGTCCTGACTGACGATCAACGCAGAGCCGATTCTATTAAAGCTAGAGACTTAAAATTTGAAAGGTACATCCGTCCGATAATGTTGAGGAGCACTAAGAAAGGATTTATCAAAATTTGGAATTTAAAGGGTAGAAAATGCGAAAATTCATCACTGCCATAAGCAGCCCTATAACAGATGAAACTGTTGATTCGTATCAAATGCTTAGCAACACAATTCTACGTGTGGCCTGTTTATATTAAACCAAAATAACCCTTTTTAATACATTTACATTCATTACCATAGAAATCAAATTAGCACATTAAAATTAGTTAATTATGTTTCACAACCAACAAATTATTTCGGTTGGTTTAACAAAATAACGACAAACACAAAGGGAACATCAACGAACTGTAATATAACTCAAACATCTTTTATAATTCAACATAATTATTGTAATGAATTATTAATAAAACAGCTGATTTGGTTCAAAATTGTTATACAATTTTTAGGTTAGGCCTTTAAAATAAACACACTTATTTTGAAATCGTTTAGAATTATTACTATAGCAAGCAGAATAACACATTAATAATAAATATGTAAATTTTTTAGGTTAGTTGGTTAATATCTACGATAGTACGGTACAATCTGAATGAAACTAAAAGCCATTCAAATATCACATTTTTATCTTTATTTTGACATATTATTGTATATTTAAATACCAAACAGTATCTTATGTATTAGGCCTATACATTTAAAATTACAAACTGTATTTGAACCACTTTGTTACATCCTGAACTAACACGGATGTTACAAAGTGATTCAACATACCTCCGACATTCAACATACCAACGAACATTGCATTAGTTTAAACATAATTATATTGAAAACTAAACAGTCTGAATGAAACTAAAAGGTAATATTTTTAATTATATTTTGATAAATAATTGTATATTTAAATACTGAACAGTATCTTATACTAATCATATCTGTATAAAAAAATAAATTTTCACGGCCTTTGCCCGCGATTTACTTAAAATATATGATTTTTTATTGCGATCAACTACTTATGTAATTACTTATACTTAGTAAATAATGTTAAATTCCTTGAAGCAGGTTGTCTCTCCCAAAGTCACAGTAATCATAAGTTATAAAAAATAAATTGTTTTCGACCCAGGTCTGAAATAACTCGGTTAGTTATTATTTTTGATTTTTATTAATTATTCCATCGAAAAATATTGTTGAGTATGTGTAGTAATGCTTTAATGTTTTCCCCAAGTAGTGTTGCACTTTTAGGTTGCATCATTTAGGTGAACTATTTCAGCTAAAAAAATCACCAACCGATAACTTAAATGTAGAATAGTATGTATGTCTAGGCCTTTGCTATAGGTTTTAAAATGTCCAAATCTTTCTTTGTCTATAACTAATCCTTTCTGTGTGGTTAGCGTCAGGGCTATAGAATACAAGGGCTAGACCAGTCCGCCACGGAGTACGTTCCCGTGACTGCCACCTGTAATGACGTCACGGCGGTAATGACTGCGCCATTCCCACCGCTTCTCATAAGTATTTCTGCTACAATAATTTCAATTTCTCATGAAAGCTGTACAATTTTTATGATTCCCTACACTTTTTACAATTCCCCTTTACACTTTTTCCCTATACAATTTTTGTATTGACACTACACAAAGCAATAAGTAGACTGTAAACAAAGATGTAAGAAGAAGACAGGGTTACAATAAAACTAACTAATTTGCGGGTAATAAACCGTTGTAGTGTACTAATGGTAGCGTACTTTTAATTTGATTCTCCGAAAAATTTCTGTAAACTAAATATGAAATTGAACAAAATGTGTCACATTATTGAAAATAATTGTATTTATTACAATAAACCACTAAAACTTGAACGTCATACTGTAGTTTGATAAAACATGTGTAGTACTTATAAAATAAAACACATAAAACTTATAAATACTTACCCATAATGAGTAGCTTATGTGCAGATATTATGCACATTGACATAATAATTACTGCTGACATAAAATATATTTTTTTTTAATAAAACGGCTTTATAGAAATTTTCCTTTCCAGGCCTTGAGTAATAGTTAATTTAATAGTTGAATTTAAACAATTGAATTGAACTATATTAATTTAAATTGACACTGTGCAATTTAATTTAGTCTAGAAGTTTAACTTAGAATATGTTTTATTTTTTACTTTTGTCATCAATAATTTTATTACTAGTCTATCTATATAAAAGCGAAATGGCACTGATTCATTCATCAGCAGAACTAAAAATCTACTGAACCAAATGAGTTCAAATTTGGCATGCATGTTCAGTTGGACCTTTAGACGCGCACTAAGAACGGATTTTGAAAACATCCCAAAGATACGCCCAATATTCGCGTTTTTCTAGCGATTTTTTGCGTTTTCTCAGCTTTTTCGAGAACTAATTGGCAGAAAATGTTGAAATTTGGTACTTAGGTTCGTTTAAGGCCTAAAAGTAGTCTGTTAAAAAATGTTTGAGATTCTCCCAAAATTACGCCAGAAATAGGCGTTTTTGCATTTTTCCTTGCGTTTTCAATGCGTTTTTGATCATCCTCAAATTACGCCCGAACGGATTGGAATGAAATTTGGTATGTAGCTTCCTCTAGGGCCTTAGGCGATCTCTAAGAAAGGGTATGAAAAATTTCGAAATTTTATGAGGGGTTTGGGGGGATCAAAGTTACTAAAATCATAATTTCAGATCTTTTATTATTATGACAATAGTGCTTTTATTATTTAAGATCTATATATATATAAAAGCCAAATACCACTCACTAACTGAACACTTCAAAAGATTACAATTACGTTAAAAAGACTGAAAATACTAACCACCACGGGCAAAGCCGTACGTGTCAGCTAGTATAATATTAAATTGACGTGAAAATAAAATCAAACTTGTGGCAAAGTAATTTTTGCATATTTTTATACGTCACATTGAAACCACAACGCAAATCATTATTGGTGTGGATCCGATTTTAAACATTTAGTTGCAACAATTCACAAAGATTGTATAAGTAAGAACAGTGTGAATGCTTTTAAAACTTTGATAATGGTTTAGCTCGTTCATTCCCCCATAAATACTTAGTTAAACGGTCTTTGCAGAACATAACTGTTTTTCGTCGTGTAAAACCATTTTGTTCGCTTCATTAAGGACGTGTACACGGCGCCATTTTAGCAATTAAAATGCAAGCCACGCCTTGGGTATATAAAAACCTTGCTGGACGTAAAAAACTGTGGACAAATGGCTATAGAGTCTGAAAGAGGGAGAGAGAGGGTGGCGAGGAGATCGATAATCGAAGTTTGCTGCTGCCATAAACATAACGTCTGCTCGCAACATCAACTTTATATACTTCGTGTAGCTTATACCATGTGCTAGCAATAGTGTGTTTTACTTTTATAATAATTGTTTGCTAGTTTAGTTTAGAAAGAGGTATACTCGTTAAGGGTTTCTTACATTCAATCCTTAGCCTACGAGATTCCTTCCTTATTTGTCCTGTCATAATCGATTTACCACAAACATATCCGACATGCTACAACTCACAGTATATTCTAATAATCTTAAGGGTGTGTAATACCACTTGAGAAAACTGCAATATGTTATTACATTGGCAAAGCGCTCGAGCACGACTAGAATATAGATTGTATACACTTTCGTTTTTACTGATCCCGCCATTTAGTTTCCGCCATTTAAATTTGCAGAAAGCTCAATGTACAATTAGTAGGTAACAAAATTCGCCCAGATGTTTTACTGCTATCAAGTGACCCGACTGAAAATCATGTTTTTCGTCTTATTTTATAAGCAAAATATCTATACTAATTGACCGAGCGTAAGCGAGGTCTCCGTTTTAACTCGACCGTTCGGCATTTCGTCTGTGTGTCTGTCTGTGTGTCTGTCTCACGATTACGGCCAAACGCCTTGACCGATTTTGATGATTTTTTACATGAATTTTCCTTATTATAATTCCGAGTCATATATATATATACGGGTTTTTCCATTTTTCATTTTTAACCCCTTAAATAAAATTTGTTAAAAATCGTCCAAGTTTTTGTATTACAACCATGTTTTTATACGTTTATTCTAAACCAATTCAAAAGTGTTCCATAGCTTTTTTGTAGATAAAGTTTAAAGAATTCATATATTCCAGTAAACAAATTATTGAAGTAAAATTAAGAAAGTTATTAGCTCAAGAAACAATCACGTTCAGTAACGAAAGGAAAATGTTTAACTTTAGGCCTACATAAAAAGTAGTAAAAATTATTGTAATTTGTTTCATAAATATAAAAAGTTTCGTAATTTAGTTCTAAATAGAATTGTATAAAAATATTTATCAATTTCAAATTTCTTATTTTGAAAACACCAGTTTTTATGTTCCTACTACAAGACTGCTAACAAAACTAGGCCTGTTTTGAATAGTAATTTAGGAATACTGTATATCATTTGCCCAAAAATGACATATTATTATAAGAAAGTGTAGAGGATAAATCAAAGAATTGAACTGTATACCTGTAAATTATCATTGTAAATTTCATAAAAGTATTTAACTTAGCTTTACTTGAATTACAAAATGAGATAAAACAAATGAAACCTCGCGGCGATAAAGGACATACAAAAAATTACCGTAGGACACCGTGGGAAGTGTTGGTACATGGGTTGAGATCACTATCACGATGTTTTAACATCGTTTGTTTTCAATATTTCTAATATTGGATTATGATATGGAACTTAAGTTAACTTATGATAAGTAAGAGTTATTTAAGTATGTAAATATTTAATTGTATGTTGTCCCTCTATAACCGCGATATTTTTAGCTATCTTACGCATTATTAACCTAAATAAAACACAATGCCTCTAAAATAAAATCTTTAGCAGTTAAAGCTCAAGAAAAGAAATAAAAACGAGAACAAGAAATCCTGGAATTGCGGGAATTGTAAATAATGTTTCACTGGCTAAACCTTGTGCTTACTTCCTTACTGCTGGCACACTTTTTAACCTAAGCTCAAAACCACATTTGTTATTTCAACGAGCGAGGTCTACTGTTCACAGAACTACTAGTATTATAAAGAGGTAATATTTGTTTGTTTTTATGTAGGAGGTAATCTCTGGAACTACTGAACCGATTGAAAAGATAGTTTCAGTAATAAAAAGCTACACTATCCCCGAGTAACATAGGCTATAAAACATCTTTTACTTCAATATGTTTGTAAATTTAGTCGGACAAAAATCTTAGTTAAGCCTAGACTCATGGACCAATACATGTATTTACATTTATTACCACAGCAACCAATTTATAAAATAACAGGCAAAACAGCTGTTTGCTCTAATATTTCCATTAACAGCTGATTTCAAACTTTGAAGCAGTTATGTGTATATTTATAACTTTTAAGTTCGGTGTTTAAAGTGTAGACCTAAGCCTTGCTGGTTCTTTTAACCTTTATTTTAACTGCTGTTATAAAATATATGAAATAATTTGATTTGAACATTTAACATTATTTACCATCTTAGCTTTGGGGTTATTATTAATCCTACCCCTTTATTATAAAGAAAACATAACATGATTATGTGTGTAGAAGGTCCCAACGAGGTTTCCCCTAGACTAAAATAGGGATTGTGTTTTTATTGAATTTATTAATCTCTCATTTGTTCTATAAAACAGTTTATATGAGACCACATTAGGTTTCCGCGGACCACGAAACGGTGTGCACCTACAGACTTTTTATAAATGTAAAAACTTGTGTGTGTGTGTGTGTGTGTGTGTGTGTGTGTAATGTTTTTTGTTTTATTTAAGTGTTTATTTAATGTTTGACCAACTCTACGGAGTGAAATACTGAAGATGGGGTTTCGACCTCGAAACGCGTGTAATTAATAAGACGAAGAAGAAGCTACATGACGGAGTATAAAAAAGATAATATTTTATTTTATTACCATATATATGATTTTTAATGACACCCCAAAACGTGTTCTAAAGATCATGATCGGTGCTCATTTGCTACTCTCGACCTTGGGTCCTCATAAGGGCCACTCCAATAGCTCATTTTTCCTATGGAAATTCGCTAATAACACTCGACCTAATTTAACATTTAATGTGCCTTTTGGGGCGTTGTGGTTTCAGACAAAAATACTTAAAGTGTACTTGATGTCCGTCTTATCAGTGCATCGTTAGGTTAAAGTTATAAATCCCACACTAACGCATATACTGACTTCAGTAGAATAAGGGCACGTACAATCATTAAAACATGATAATGTGCCATCTCCACATAAACTTATCCATGTTGATCTGTAGTTTGTAGTGGATTTCTTTTTATCCGTATTTGTCGTATAAAACATCAGCAGTATTTTCTCGTTAGGTAAAATCACCGTCTAAATAATCAATATTGTTATTTACGCCTACCAGTCCCCTAGTTTTCAACAAAAAGGGGCAAAGCGCAGCTGTGAACACAAAGAACGCGCACACCAAAAATAAAATAATCATTCGACCAGGATCGTGCTACCATTTTTAGTCGAGTTACTGTGAATTATTGTGTAAGACGTTTGAGGTAATTGTGTTCTTTTTCCTGTGTAATTGAAACATGTAATTAAAAATATAGATTTTAAAAGACGACCAGCAGTTGCGTTCAAAGTAATTGGATATAACAGCTGATAGTACTGAAATAATACGCATGCGCAATATAATCTACAGTAAACCAAAATTACTGTTTTTAAAAACTAAGATACAACAAAATGTTAAAGCTTGAAATGTGACATTTGGCTTGAATTTAGTTTCGTCTCATAGTTAACGGCCAAGAAAGAAGAGCCACACGCATTCCTTAAGGTTCGGGGCCCTAAATTGAAAACGGCGAAGTTGGCTACCAATTTCAGTGTTAAAATAACCTGTGTTATTTTCGTCAAAAAACGAAAGCTGTATTTTTTTTCTTAAAGTCAAATAGATTGTGGGTGTTGATTGTTAATGTTTTTTGCAATATCTCTTTTTGCAACTGAGTAAAAAATTAATAAAGTTTACTATTTTTTAATATTTATATCATACGTTTATGAAAACAATAAAACAATTTTTGAAAATGTATTCAGCAATCAACATTCTCATATGACAGTACTTCAAAATGAAACCAAATTTTTTAATTTATTCCACGAATTAACGGAACAAAATTACTTATTCTGTAATATTGCTGTTATTGGAATTATATTCAATATGGCGGATAGGGTATCATCCCTTAAAGTATTTTAGAAAGTGGAAATTCTTTTGGAAAAGCCTTTGCCACGTATCCATAACTGCTTGAGCCAGCATGTCAAAATTTATCGAGAGTATTTCTTTTGAGTGAAAGGTAACACCCAAGAAGAAATTTCCGGTAAAAAAGGAGGGAAGTGATTGTTCTTGAAAAGGCCATAATAGGCTATCTTCCTTCAGTACTGAAGTAAATTTGGCTGAAATATTTCTTTTGTACGACAGCTGTCATGTAAAGCTAGATTTACATGTGTGAGAAAAGTGGTGACATTTGCAGAAGTGTTGTCGTTGCACTGAGATGCAAGTGTGCTGCGCCAGCTGATGTCACGATGGGTCCTGACATTAGAACAGTACTTTCAAGCATTTAAACTTGCGCAACTTTACAAACTCTTGTTGAAATACGGTTATATACAGAAGTGCAAAATGTCTGCATGACTAAATCAAAATTTACTTCTTTAACGAACTTCCATAGGAAATATGAGCTATTACAGTGACCATTATGGTGAGACCTAAGGTCGAAAGTGATCAATAAGCACATACCATGGTCCCCAGAACACGTTTTGGGAGTGTCATTAAACATTGTATATACATATATATATATATATATATTTGCATATATGTGTTCGCACTCTAACGGTACACACGTTGGTTGTCTAAGCCGCTCGAACGACTTCGTTAGACAAAAAAATCCAACAACCGAAAGAAAAAATGTTTTGAGCTGTTTCGTACTACAAATAAATAATGAAACTTTTTTATGTTTTATTTGATAAATAAATATAGGAGATTATTCTGCACATTTTGTTTTTTACGCGACGTTATTGTCTGGTTCTATCAAAATCGATGAAAACGTAAAATACCATAAAAGCAAACGGTCAAATCTACGTTGGGGAACTTTACAGTGGGGACAGTTTCTGATCCAAAGCAGGGGACGCATGTGTGTCCACTGCGAGCGAAGCGAAGCAGTCAATAAACCGAGTAAACAACGTCGGGGTGCAAACTCGCTGTGAGCGGAACGAGGCTGAGATGCAGAGGTCAAAGTCGTTTCGCTGGATTTGAACCGGGCACTTTAATGCAATTTACGTTTTGATCGATTTTGAGGGAACCAGAAACAAAACCCTAGGTAACAAGAGTTCAAGAAGCCCGCGGAAAGAACAGGTGTCCAGATAACTGACAATAGTACATCAAAAACGCACTGTCTTTTAATTGTGTTGTCAGTTGTGTTTTGAGTAATGAATTTTAATGTTTAACGACCTCCATCGAGTAAAAATAACTATTATTTTAAGTCAGTTAACTAGCGATAGAGTTGTTCAACTTAACTTTGCTAAAACAACTTATGAATCAGCTGTTGGCTACAACGCTTAGCGCTGTTCTAACAATTCAAGGCTATCAGATAACGATGTTTACCCAACAAAGTAATTCCTTATCGGTTAAATCGTATAGAGGAAGTTAATCAGGACTCCGTTACAATCTTTGGATAAACAAACAAGTATCGTTTTAAAAATAGTAAGTCGTATCTTCCGTCCACTTCCTCGTCCGACAGCTGAAGAAGAAACGTGCCGATTGACCCTAGAGGCTTCGCGGGGCATCCTCCTGGGACATCGTAGTGCAAACTTTGGTACGCAGTTAGAGGCAAAGGAAAGCCGCCGGAAATGTATCTGGGTTTGTACGGCTAGGAAGGTGGAGGGTTTTAGCCACAAGGGGGGAGAATTAAACTAGACTGAAAATGTATGTCTTAATTTGCATAAGAAAAAAAAACGATCCACTTGCACTTTTTAAATATTTACGCCTTCCGAAGAAGTCCTCGACTCGTTACGTCAAATAACATAAGAATATACAATGCTTTCCTTCAGCTCTATTTTATCCCAAAACAAAAGTCAAGTTTTAATCTATCGTTAGTATTGCAAAAACATCTCCGTTGTACACATGACGGAATATAACATGCTGCAAGAGTCAGGGCGCACACTTCCAGAGGTCACCACCGGGAGCGCCTGCGTCTCATTAGACGTGCGACGTGTGAAACAAATGACTCTAGGGTCACCGGATCCATTAAGTAGGGGAGGTTACATTGTAGCGTCTTAGGTTTCCGCTATGTCGAAAAACGAGAATTTACAACTTTCAGTTTTGAGTATTATAAAGAAGTTTACCTTGTGCGTTCGCATGGACGGATCAAGCCGGTTGTAATAGAATAATTTTGTTGGAATATAGTGCTTGAAAACGTCTTTTAAGACTATTTCACGAGCACCCATTTTGAATAGAAATTAAGGATTACTAGGGGCTCTGCCCCTGGACGCTTCGCTTCGCTCGCAGTTGGAAAACTCCCTAAAGGATCTCGCTAATCTTTGGTTCGTTTGTACATGGGTGAACGAGCATCGTTCAGTATTTTTAACATCTGGATTGTATCTATAATGTATCTATTCGAATATTTAGTGACTTTGAAGGTGGTATAAAAAGAAGCTGTACCTATTCGCCTTCTAAGTGACTTGAAAGGCGGTATAAAAAGAAGTTCAGATTTAAAATTTTACGCGCATTTTTCAGACTTTATGCGCGTTTTTGAAGACATAAGACCTAGGGCGTTCTTTCAATGACGTCAAACAACCCCTGTATGTAAATTTTCATCAAAATCGTTAGAGCCGTTTTCGAGATACAAAGATAGATATAAGAATTGCTCATTTAAAGTAATAGGATAATATGCTTTTCCCAAAAATGGAATGTAACAAATTGTAGAGAATAAAATTATAAAATTGAACTGTATACTTAAAATTTTAAATAGCCCTATTAGAACAACTAAACAAAAATCTGAAAAACCTAAAATATACAGTTCCAGCCCGACGGGAAAAGGTAACGGCTTAACGCGCCTAGGGCGTTTATTTACCGAAATACCCGAACACTAAACCAGATTTTCCTTATATCAAACAAAAATATAGAACCTGCACTTCAAATAGATATAAAATCATTAGACAAATATATCGATTTGCAATAGATACATCGATTGCAAAATGTGCTTTCTCATTGGTTGAAAACTGTCCAATTGCAAGAGTTTACAGAAAACTTCATATCTAAGAAACTGAATATGAATATTCATAGTGACGAATGATTGGGATCGTGGTAGAAAGTTCAAATCTTGACGAACTCATAGGTGTCCTTATCTTCTTCTCAAAACAAGTCTGTTTAACGGTTATGTGCCTTTAAAAAGCGAGTTCGAGTCATTTGCTTGTGCTCCCTCGCGCGGCATCAATTGATTTAGACAACAATATTACAACGATGATTACAATGTTGATATACGTTTTGGAAGAAATTTGTATTAAGTTTAAAGTTTAAAACATTTCCTTTACAATGGGAGATTGGTTAATATTTAGTGGGTGAAATATTCAATACAAGTTATCTTGTCTGAGACTACTCAATAAACTTTTTTCCCTTTTTTTTAACGCCCTGCTGGTTTGCACTTTAAGGCTAATGAAGACGGGACCTACAGTTTTACGTGGAATCCGAACCACAGCCAATGTGTCTGTTAAGAAACCATTTAGAAAATTATTCGGGGTCAATGGGAATTGAACCCGGAAATTTTTCATTGATGGTTGCCATGACGATTGATAAAGCTTTCACGCCTTAACAACCACGGCCATCGTGGCTTCTTAATACTCAATAAACAAAATAAAAATATAATTACCCAAAGGGGGGGGGGCTGCGGCCCCCCCTTGATACACCAATGTGCGTTTGGGGTAATCTAACAGTATACTGAATATATTTGGGGGGAAGTGGTTTAATGTTGGATATTTAGACTTTGATGAGTAACATAGGCTCATTTGGTAATTAATTGTAATACTAAACAAACAAAAAATGAGTCAAACTCGCGGGTTAGATGTGAAACTACTTGGGTTCTAGACACAGTTGGCTTTATGCATTGTTCTCTTTGCAGTATATGATCAGCTTTAAGGTTAGAAATCGTTTGAAATACATGTGTTTTAACACTAGTTTTTGTTTTCTCCAGTCATGACAGGTAAGAAACAAATCAGGCCCATACAGTTGTTATATAAATGATAAGAACAACACAATACTAATATTTTAGATCGATCAAAAAAGTACCCACGATTTTAAGATAAATAGAGTAACGTTTACAATGTATCGTGAAAATGAAGATGTACCTACATTGTTTTGAAAAACATTGCTGGTTAAACGTGCTATGCTAAAAACCTTGTATTTGTAGAACTTTGCAACCGATCTGGATAAAACTGCACTCACTTATACACAAAGGATGTATATAAACTATGTCAAAGTATAAGCCCAATATGATAAATACTTTTCTGGGAAAAAACATTACATTATTTAGTTCAATTTTGCAAGGGTGTAGATTATATATAAAATTTTAAAAAGAATACAAAATTGTACTCCTATCAAATTGATACTTCATACAGTTGTTATAAATTATGAAAACAACACAATACTAATATTTTAGATCGATCAAAAAATTACCCACGATTTTAAGATAAATAGAGTAATGTTTACAATGTAGGCTGACAATTTAGGTGTGCCTGCATTTTTTTGACATAAATTGCTAGTTAAACGTGCAGACCTTTGCTAAAAATGTTGTTACTCTAAAACTTATGAAACAATCTGAATAAAGCTGCACACACATATACACAAAGGATGTGTATAAACCCTGTAAAAATACAACATTGCGTAATTTAGTTCGATTTTTGGTGGGTGTGGATCTATATATATAATTTCAAAAAATACAAAACTGTACTCCTATCAAATTTATGCTTTATACAATAGTACAAATGATAAAGACAACACAATACTAAAATTTTAGGTCGATAAAAAAATTACCCCCTAATGTAAGATAAATAGAGTAATGTTAAAATGTTGCATGAAAATAAAGACGTACCTCCATTTTTTTACTAATTTTTAACTAGCAGTTAAACATGCAAGTAAAACCCTTTGGTAAAACCCTTGTATTCCTAAGACTTATAAACCTATCTAGATAAAACTTCACACACATATACACAAAATATGTGTAGGAACCCTATCAAATATAGGCCCCCTATAGTAAATACTTTTCTGGGGAACAACATTATATTATTTAGTTAGATTTTTGTGGTTTGTGGATCTATATTTAAATTTTTTTTTAAATACAAAACTTTACTCCTATCAAATTGATACGTCATACAGATGTTATAATTGGTAAAGACAAAACAATACTAACATTTTAGACCGATCGAAAAATTACCCCCGATTTTAAGATAACTAAAGAAATGTTTACAATGTATACTATACATCAGTTATAGTTTGGTTACTGTAGCCCGTGCATCACTGAGGATGGCGACATTGTCGTTGAAACGCGTTTGAGGTTAGTAAACGTATTTATTGTGAGATTTTGTGTTCAGGTTTTATTTTATCTAAGTTACTTTCTCACAAGTCAAGCTCATTAGTTATTTATTGTTTACAATGTAGGCTGAAAATAAAGATACACCTGCATTTGTTGACAAACATTGCTAGTTAAACGTGCTGACCTTTGCTAAAAACCTTGTGGCTCTGAAACTTAAAAACCGATCTGGATAAAACCGCACACACATATACACAAAGGATGTGTCTAAACCCTGTAAAAATATAGGCCCAATATAATAAATACTTTTCTGGGGGCCTACAAAACACATTACATTATTTAGTTCGATTTTGCTGGGGTGTGGATCTAAATATAAAATTATTAAAAAATATAAAATTGTACTCCTATCAAATTGATACTTCATACAGTTGTTATCTATACTAATATTGGAAAGAGGTAAAGTTTGTTTTTTTGTTTGTTTGTTTGTATGTAGGGTGTAATCTCTGGCACTACTAAACCTATTGAAAAAATAGTTTTACTAATAAAAAGCTACACTATCCCTGAGTAACATAGGCTATAATTCATTTCGATAATAACCTTTTTTAATTCAATATTTGTAAATTTAGTCGGACAAAATTCTTAGGTTAGGCCTAGAATGATAAACCAACCATGTATTTACATTTATTACCATAGCAACCAATTGAATAAAAAAACAGATAATATAGCAATTATTTCCATTAACATCTGATTTCAAAATTTGAAGCAATTAGTTTTGTATTTCTAGCTTTTAGGTTAGGGTTTTAAAGTGTAAGACCTGAGCCTTGCTGGTTCTTTTAACCACTATTATAACTGATGTTATGAAATATTAGAAATAATTTGATTTGAACATTTATCATTATTTACCATCTTAGTATTGAGGTTATTATTAATCCTACAAACACCTTTATTATAAATAACACATAACGCAGGGGTATCCCCTAGTAAATTATAAATACAACACAATACCGATATTTTAAATCGATCAAAAAAGTACCCCCGATTTTAAGATAAATAGAATAATGTTTACAATGTAGGGTGAAAATGAAGATGTACCTGCACTGTTTTGACAAACATTGCTGGTTAAACGTGCTGACCCTTGCTATAAACCTTGTATTACTAGGACTTTGCAACCGATCTGTATACATTTTTTTAAGGCGAAAAACCTGGTTATCATCGCCTCTGATCTGTATAAAACCGCACTTACTTATACACAAAGGATGTATATATACTAGGTCAAAATATAGGCCATCTATAATAAATACTTTTTTGGTAGGACAACATTACATTATACAGTTCAATTTTGCATCAGTGTGGATCTATATTTAAAATTTAAAAAATAAAACATACAAAACTTTACTCCTATCAAATTGATACTACATACAGTTGTTAAAAAAGATCCAAACAACACAATACTAAAGTTTTAGATCGATCAAAAAAGTACCCCTGATTTTAAGATAACTAGAATAACGTTTACAATGTAGGATGAAAATAAAGTTGTACCTGCATTTTTTAACTAATATTGCTAGTTAAACGTCTATATAAAAATTCACACACATGTACACAAAGGATGTGTATAAACTATGTCAAAATATAGGCTCCCTGTATTAAATTCTTTTCTGAGAAAACTACATCACATTATTTACTTCGATTTTGCAGGGGTGTTGATCAAAATATAAAAATTTTAAAAATTTCCAAAATGTACTCCTATCAAATTGATACTTCATACAGTTGTTATAAATAATGAAAACAACACAATATTAATATTTTAGATCGCTTAAAAATACCCCCGATTTTAAGACAAATAGAGTAATGTTTACAATATAGGATGAAAATAAAGTTATACAGTACCTTGAATTTTTTGACAAAAATTCTGGTTAATTTGAATGAACTTTGCATAGGTACCTTAACTTGCGTGCATACCTTTGCTAAAAACCTTGTATCTCTAGAAATTATAAACTGATCTATATAAAATTTCACACACATATACACAAGGGATGTGTATCAACCCTGTAAAAATATAGGGCACCTATCGTAAATACTTTTCTGGGAAAACAACATTACATTATTTAGTTTGATTTTTGAAGGGTGAGGACCTAGGGTGAGATAGACCCCCTATAATAAATAGTATTCTGCGGAAAAATTAAATTATTTAGTTCAATTTTTGAGCGGTAAGGAACTATATATAAAACTCAAAAAGGTACAAATCTGTACTCCTATCAAATAGATACTTCATAGAGTTGTCAACAAATGATGAAAACAACGCAATACTAAAATTTTAGATCGATCAAAAAATTATCTTCGATTTTAAGATAAATAGAGTAATGTTTACAATGTAGGATGAAAATAAAGATACACCTGGATTTTTTAACAAAATTTGTTGATTAACCATGCACACCTTTGCTAAAAACCTTGTATCCCTAAATATTAACAACCGATCTACTTAAAATTTCACACACATATACACAAAGGATGTGTATAAAACCTGTCATAATATAGGCCACCTATCGCAAATACTTTTCTAGGAAAACAATATTGCATTATTTAGTTTGATTTTTAAAGGGTGGGACCTATATATAAAATTATTAAAAAATTCAAGACTGTACTCCTTTCGAATTGATACTTCATACAGTTGTTATAAATGACAAAGACAATAAAATACTCAAATTTTAGAGCTGTCAAGAAAGTACCCCCGATTTTAAGATTAATAGATTAACGTTTATAATGTAGGATGAAAATAAAAATATACCTGCATTTTTTTTTACAAACATTGCTAGTTAAACGTGCAGACCTTTGCTAAAATCCTTATATTTCTATAACTTATCAACCGATCAGGATAAAACTGCACACACATATACACAAAGGATGTGTCCAAACCCTGTCGAAATATATGCCCAATATAATACAAACTTTTCTGGTAGAACAACATTACATTATATTATTCCATTTAGCAGGGGTGTGGACCTATATATAAAATTATTAAAACATTCAA
>JAGFPH010000463.1:509407-522378 GCA_018207615.1 Philaenus spumarius
AAGTGGTCTAAATTTAACCCAGTTGACCATATCGTACGAAGCAAAGGGGTATACAATCAAAACAAAACTTACACACATAAAATTCTTTATTTATTTGTAAAAAAGTGGGAAAATAAATAAATATCCTACTAAAATGACACATCAACACGAAGTACAAAAATAGAGTCTGGTTCTTTCGCTGAATAAACATAACCTACAAATTAGCTCAAACAATGACTACGTTCCAATAAATTGAAATTACTGTATAAACAGAGGTATTTAATTGCACCCAGATATATAAATGATTTTATCTTATTTACATACATATAAATTTCAAGAAATAAATATCGTTATAATTACACATAGGTATGTACAGAGTTGTTTTGATTCACTTGCTGCAAGCCTAAATTCACATAGCCTATTTACAATTTAGTATAAATATGAATTTAATCTAGAGAGCTACTTATCTACATATTTATGGTAAACGCATCCTTGATTATGTCGACAAAGACTTCGGTCAAAACATTATTAATTATATCGCAAATTGTTTATGTTTTGATGGTTTGAGAAATTTACCATCTAAAAATACATTAATAATTAAACAATGTGAAAACACTATATCAACTTTGGAAATTACAAATAAACTATATAAGTTTTCTGTTATTTTCAATTAAAAAAACAATTTGCATCCATTCTTTGCATTTGCTAACATTAACAAAACACGAACATAAATTTACAATAGCAATTAAATTAAAAAGAGAAAATCATCTTTGGAATTTACTACGTTATATACAAAACATTAATTATTAAATTAACCCGTATCGAACCGTTTGTGAAATTCAGAAAATTTTATATTGATTACAACAAATAATAATTTTTAGGTGCAACGGTTTCTAAAGCGTTTTATCTATTTGTCAAAATAATGTTCAAACCAATACTTTAGAAACCCACATGTTTTGCCATTTTTTTCAAACGTACATCTCAACTCCATCAGAAAATATTTACACATATTTGTAGCATATTAATGACTAAATCACTCTTGTAATAAATATTTATATTGTCTCCAGTTCGCCTTAACCTACAACGGCTCTAATAAATGACTATATCCAACAGCAGACCGCATCTAACCGTGGTTAAACCGGAACAGATGCAGGAAGAACTGGACCCTGTCCGACGTCTCCTCCCCGCACATGTTACAAGTAAACGGATTCTGGTAACCATGGTAACCCATATGCATTGTGTACATCACTGCGTCACCGAACAGAAGATCGCAATACGCACAGTCGTAGATCTCCTTGATGTTCTTCCATCGTTGTTTCCGTTCCGTGGTGACGGAGGACTTGAATTCGTTATTCTTCGGTTCGCTGAAATCCACTTTATCGGAGGTTTTTGGGATTTCAGTTCTGGTTATAGGTTGGACCTCTTCGGCAACCGTCGGAGGAGGTGAAGGAGGTTTAGGCGAAGGAGATTTAGGGAGAGGGGAGTGTACCCGCAGGGGACGAGCGACAGGGGATGAAGGGTTCTCGAGTACCGAATGGACTTGTTCGGGCTCGCCGTAATCTAGTTTCTGTTTCTTCGGAATCTGTTCGAAATGTTCTTCGTCGGCGCACTGATAAGGCATACGTTCCAGTTTGAAAGCTTTGCCTTTCCGTCTGTTCTTAGTGGTTTGTTCCGTGTTGTGGCACGACTGATCCGCCCTGCTCAGATCCAACGGCGCCTTAGCGAGGTCTTCGATACTGTGTTGAGTTCTCGCGATGATTTCCTGCTGCATCGTCATGATCCTGGCGAAATATTCTTTGACGCCTTCTTTATTGTTGTTCATGTTCAGTACGCTGTGGTCGACGTCCGCGCTCGATAAACGTTCATCCAACGGCGGAGAACGGTTCGGGTAGTGCAGAGGATTCATCGTGGGGAAAGCGTTCATCATGGCGCCGAGAGGGTACGGCATGACGGGGTTCGGCATGAAAGCGAAAGGAGAAGGAAACACAGAGGGGCCTTGGTGTTGCTGGATCTGGGAAGGCGGGGATAAAGGAACGTTATCTTCGCCTTTCGACGATTTGGTTTTCGGTCCGCGACGCGTTCCGTAGATGTCCACGATCGGGAGAGGGTTCGGCGTGCCGTCCGGGTTCAGCACCATGGCCGGAGTGTGGTTGTACTTCCTCAGGTGCAGCTTCAGACTGTGGCAATACTTGGTCGCGTAGGTGCAGTTGGCGCAACGGAACTGGTACACCGTACTGTGACTCTTCAGGTGCGAGTTCAACATGGACTTATTGACGCAAGTGTAGGGACACTTATCGCACTTGAACGGCTTGGAGCCGAAGTGGTTGCGCAGATGATACTCGAGATGGTGTTTGTACTCGGTCACGAACGGGCACTTGGGGCAGGTCAGGAGTCGTTCGGATTTGATGTGCTGCCTGGAGTGGTCCCAGAAGTCCAGCTTGGTCACGGCCGTGTACTCGCACTGTTTGCAACGGTAGGTTTTGACTTTACCTTGGGAGTTGATCTTGGGAGTCGTCACTCCGGGTTCTTCTTCGTCGGCCCAGCGTAGCGCTTCGTCCTCCATGGTGGTGTTGTGGGCGTCCTGGAGATGTTCTCGTAGTTTGTCCATGTTGTCCGCGGTAAACTCGCATAGGGAACAGTTCACTTGGTTACTGTGAGTCAGTAGGTGGTTGTTGAAGTCACTCCTGAAAACAGAAGAAATACTTTGTAATGTAACGTTCATAGATGATGTTATATAGGAAAATTAAATAATCAAGTAAAGCCTTAGAAAATAAATGGTACCAGGAACTGGCACATACTTTCTCACAAACATATTTAAATTATTAAAAAGATTCACTGTGACTTGTAGGGTGGGGTAGAAGAGGTGATGTTTTATTAAAGTTGGAGATTAACTAACAAATATTATTATTATCTAGAGAGAAAACTATTAGACCGATTTCAAACAAATTTGCACCAAACACGTCAATTACGTCTTTATAGATGCACGTAAAAAGGTTTTGAAACATTTTGATGGCTAAATAAAACCCCAAAAACCAGTTATTATTATTATTAGCTAAAAGAGAGTTTTTAGAAATATGTTTTTTTTTACATATGGTAGGGCACATTAAAGGCTAAAAATAAGCCAAGTTTCATCAAAATCGTTAGAGCCGTTTAAAAAAAAATAATAACAGATTTTTTGGAAGTTTTTTGATCAAAAGGTGGGTTTTTTTTCAAAATTTGTCAAAACCCTTTTTTGTGCATTTATACAGGCCTACTTGACATGTCTGGTGCAAATTTGGTTGAAATCGATCGAATAGTTTTCTCTCTAGCTTTGTATACATACAGACAGACATTTTGTAAAAACCACGTTTCTGGACTCAGGGAGTCTCAAAATGGATATTTCCACAAAAATCTCAACATCGGTTTTTTTGCGATCACTATACTTTCTCTATACTATAGTATAGTGAGAAAGTAAAATTAAGCCCTCAGTAGACTTAAAATGTATGAGCATTTGTAATTATAATAGTTTACTAGAATCAAAACGATATACTACTTAAATAAACGGTACCAGGAACTGGCACATACTTTCTCACAAACACATTTAAATTACTAAACAGATTCACTGTGACTTGTAGGGTGGGGTAGGAGAGTTTTTTTATTAAAGTTGGAGATTAACTAATAAATATTATTATTATTATCTAGAGAGAAAACTATTCGATCGATTTCGAAAAAATTTGCACCAAACACGTCAATTAGGTCTTTATAGATGCACGTAAAAAGGTTTTGAAATTTTTTTAATAAAAACCCGCTTTATGGCCAAAAACCCCCAAAAATCAGTTATTATTATTATTATTAGCTAAACGAGAATTTTTAGAAAGATGCGGGTTTTTGTATATAGTAGGGCACATTAAAGGCTACAAATAAGCCAAATTTGATCAAAATCGTTAGATCCGTTTTTTTATAAAAAAATAATAACTGATTTTTGGGGGGTTTTATGGCCAAAAAGGGGGTTGTTTTTCAAAAATTTTCAAAACCTTTTTTCGTGCATTTATACAGGCCTACTGGACATGTCTGGTGCAAATTTGGTTGAAATCGATCGAATAGTTTTCTCTCTAGCTTTGTATACTTTTATTAAAGTAGAAGATTAACTAATAAATATTATTATTATTAGCTAGAGAGAAAACTATTAGATCGATTTCAACCAAATTTGCACCAAACACGTCAACTAGGTCTTTATAGATGCACGTAAAAAAGTTTTGAAAATTTTTGAAAAACAACCCCCTTTATGGCCAAAAACCCCCCAAAAATCAGTTATTATTATTATTATTACTAGCTAAACGAGAATTTTTAGAAAGATGCGGGTTTTTGTATATGGTAGGGCACATTAAAGGCTACAAATAAGCTAAATTTTATCAAAATCGTTAGAGCCGTTTTTTATAAAAAAAATAATAACTGATTTTTTTGGGGGTTTTTGGGCCAAAAAGGGGGTTGTTTTTCAAAATTGTTCAAAACCATTTTTCGTGCATCTATACAGGCGTGCTGGACACGTGTGGTGCAAATTTGGTTGAAATCGATCGAATAGTTTTCTCTCTAGCTTTGTATACATACAGACATACATACATACAGACATACATACAGACAGACATTTTGTAAAAACCACTTTTTTGGACTCAGGGGGTCCCAAAACGGATATTTCCACAAAAATCTCAACATCGATTTTTTTGCGATCACTATACTTTCTCTATACTAAGTTATAGTATAGTGAGAATGTAAAACATAATTTCGTACGGCATCATTATTTATTGTAAATTAATATACACATTTTTTGTTTTTATGATTAGTTTTTTTTTTTGTTTTTAAAGGCAAAAAACCTAAGTGGTTATCATCGCCTAAAATGATTAGTTTTATATAAAAGTAATAATGTTTTTTATTAAAACAAAATACTATTTATAAAATAAACAAAGAATGCAGAACCTATAGTGATCATTTGACCGTCTGAAAAATGGGTTATATTACAATCATACAAATTAAAATTGTACATGCTTAGTGATTGCACTCTTTGATAAATATTTATTTATACTTCCAGTCTGTTTGACAAAATTGACTTGATAATCTTCAGTTTTCACCTTAAGGGCCAGCTATAGTGGCGACCATCTTAGATTTTTATCCCGTAAAAGCAATGTTAATTGTAAAACCATTTATTTCGTTAGTTTTTTATCATAAAATTGTTTGCAAGGTCTTATTTTAACCACAGTCACAATACGCAACCGTTTTGCGGTTTTTTTTAAATCTCGTTTATTTATCACGCGTTTGACATACGGGTTTGAACTTTTCTCTTTACACGATAAAAAATGTATACCTAATTAAAACTGAATCGCAAGCTGGATTAGCAATTTTATAAAGAATATTCAGTTTTTTTTCAGCACTTAATTAAAAAGGATGGATTTACAATATGGTTTTAAATGAGGCAATGTCAAAGCGCTCAGTTGCTAAAACTTGCACTGTTTAGAAACGAATAATAGAATGACGCGCTGGTTGCTTTCGAGTTTTAATCCGTTTAAACTGAATGTCTTTGTATTAAAGAAATACTCAAAATTCTTCGATAAACCTTTTAACGTTGATTCTTTGATGCAATCGGACTTCAACCATAAGTTCCAGTGAAATAAAGTCCACATGGTTATAATTGTTACAATCTGTCTTTAGTAATGAATAACTCAAATTACCTTAAAAGTGTGTTGTATTCACACAACGGACACTGCAGAGGTTTTTCTCCGTTTACCGAATCCGGTTGCGACATCGGTCCCATGATACCGGTCTTCTGCAAAGCCATCTGCAGCCTCCTCAAAGGATCCTCTTCGTAAACGCCTTCGGTGTCGGAAGTCGAAGAGCGGCTGTTGTCGTCCGGCTGCTTTTCGGCAGGGGATCGGCTCGACTCGGGCGACGCCGACATCTTCAGGATGGGTCTGGCCAGGATGCCGATGGTGGCGTTGGTCTGCACGGCGGCGTCTTTGGGATCGGGCGACCGAGACGGGCGGAATGACTTGTCGGGGTTACCGGAGTCCACGGAGGACTGTTGGCCTTCGCTGCAGTAAGAGACGGGAGAAGTGTTGGGGTGGTTGCTGTGGTCGCTGAAGTGGGATGGTGAAACGCCGGAGTCATTGTTGTAAGAGTCTTCTGCCTCTTGTTTCTGCAACAACAAACATTCAAACATATTTAGTCTGTTTTAGAATGGAAATGTTATACATAACAATATCGAAGTGCTTTGATACACAAATACTGACATAACAATCTAACCAATAATAAACATAGTGGGAAGACAGTTGTTTTGGGTGAATTAAGCCTAGTAAAAGGATGGGACCATTTCACGTGTATCCTGAGGTAAGTTTTAAAAATTAATGCATTCATTAATAAATTCTTTGTTTGTATGCAGGGGGTAATCTCTGGAACTACTGAACCGATTGAAAAAATAGTTTTAGTAATAAAAAGCTACACTATCCCTGAGTAACATAGGCTATAATTCATTTTGATAAAAACATTTTGTACTCCAATACTTGTAAATTTAGTCGGAAAAAATTCTTAGGTTAGGCCTAGACCGATGAATTACCGTAGCAACAAATTTAATAAAGTAACAGATAAAACAGCTGTTTCCTCTAATATTTCCATTAACTCATGATTTCAGACTTTGAAGCAATTATTTGCATTTCTAACTTTTAGGTTAGGTTTTTATTAAAGTGTAGACCTGAGCCTTGCTGGTTCTTTTAACCTTTATTATAACCGCTGTTATAAATTATACTGTATGGGATTGCACACCCTTAATGTGTATTTTATCCTCAACATAGTTGTCGTACTTGTTATATTTAGCGACTGACGTGCGAGTGAACTAACACTCCTACTTTTTTGTTCTAAAAATAAAAACACAGAACACAATTCTCACACAATACTTTTAATGGTGAAACGCGTTTCAACGACAAAGTCGTCATCTTCAGTGACATTTGAGCCACAACCAAATTACAACTAGGTAAACCCTGTTATAATTTAGTTGCAGTTGAAAATGTCACTTTGTCGTTGAGATGCGTTTGATTACTGTTTTGTGAGTTAAGCTCAATTATATGTACTAGTGGACCCGGCAATGCTTCGCTATTGCTTGATTTATCTAACCTAAAATTATATTCAGTTTTTGATCCAAATCAGTTGTTGATCAAAATCAGCTGTTGATCAAAATCAGCTGTTTTAAGCTTTTCATACGAACAGCTGTTTTTTGTGCCCCTGATAAAATCAAAAGAAATCTTTCTTCTTCTTCCTTACATATTTCATAAATTATTATATATTACATAAATGAAATACATATTTCACCACTAAAATTTATTTTAAAACGTTTTAACAAACTTACCACATTTACGGGTTGGCTCGCGTGCCAATCCAGAACGTAGGCACCGCCTCCGTAGATATCGACGTTCTGCGCAGGCGTGTGCACACGGGACAAGGAACACGTGGAGTTCATCTTGCTTTCACTGTCGGAGCATATGATCATCTCATGGGAACCTGCAAAGGTAAATCAAACCATAAACTTAGATCCACAAAGTCCAACATTGCTGCGTCACTAACTAAACGCGGTTATCTTCAGCTACTGGGCTAATCTATGAAGGAAACACGGCTTAAAAAGGTTGGAAAAAACCAATCGCTTTCTCGGAAAAGTGGTATTTATAATTCAAAACGTTCAAAGGGGGGAGACGCGAACAAATCCAAATTTCGTTGGAACATAACACCGAAAATCAAACCCGCTTATAGCGAGAAAGAAAATGTTTTGGGAAATCTTGTTGGTAGAGATTTAATTTAACTGTTTGACTTCCAATCAAGATGCATCTTTTACTGATAGGGTTATTCATTGCTTTCCAAATGGCGTTTAAAAATGAAGATGAGCAATAAAAAAGGTTGAAAAAATGAAATATAAATAGTGAATAGTCGTTAAGGGTCTTCTATACCTTGCGTAAAACAGCAAAAATAGGCACTTCGTACTAACGTGTTTCGGACGCCGTTTTTCAACCTAAAAAGTTGTGAAACATCTTAAAGTGTTCTTAAAGGCTTTGTGCTTTTGTCTTATACCTCATAATTGAAAGAAATCGACGGCAACTAATTGTAATCAACAGTTTAACTGAGTAAAAATCGATTATTTTTAACGCATTTTTTGGGAGTTTTAAGCAATAATTTCCATATTTTAAGCTAACACGTAAAAAATATAAAGCCTTCTTTATAACTTAAAGTAGTTTCCCTGATTATTAATTTATAAATAGAATCCGAAACACGTTATTACGAACGCATGTTTCAACGATTTTGCGGCTTCAGTCAGACCTTTTGTATTGAAATCGTACTGTACACTCGGGAGTTTTCTTCAAGGTATAGGAGAGCCTTAAGATCGGAAAATGCGACCAAGTTTTGTTCTCGTAGGGTAGTAAAATACTCAAGGGGGACTGTAGTAAGAAACCCTTCATTTTAAATAAATTTCCATAGAACCAAATTGATACAATGCTAAGTAAAAACAAATAGAGCTACATAAATTTGATTAAAGAATTTCTTGCGCATTTACTTTTGAAATTTCTCTACGACCGTTTCCCGTTTTAGTCCTATTGCATTTTAGCAATTCTTGTTACGATTGTATTCAAACGTAATTTACAATATTAAATCATTTCCCGTGATAGCGATAAAGGAAAATATTATTAATGGAGGTAGTCACAGGGAGCTTATTCAGAGTGTTCATAATCCCTTATAATCTTTTATTATTTTTGTTATTGAAAATAAGTTAATACAAATCTTTATAATATATCTTGTGTTGCATAACAGGACAACTTTTCTGGCATATCTGAACCTTTATTATTTTGGGGGACTTTGAGGGGTAAACAATTTTAAATATAAAGGTAGATCATGTATATACCATTGAAAAGCGTTTTAAGGCTCTTCTTTACCTTGAAGAAAACTCCCGAGTGTACAGTATGATTTCAATACAAAAGTTCTGACTGAAGCCGCAAAATCGTTGAAACATGCGTTCGTAATAACGTGTTTCGGATTCTATTTATAAATTAATAATCAGGGAAACTACTTTAAGTTATAAAGAAGGCTTTATATTTTTTACGTGTTAGCTTAAAATATGGAAATTATTGCTCAAAACTCCCAAAAAATGCGTTAAAAATAATCGATTTTTACTCAGTTAAACTGTTGATTACAATTAGTTGCCGTCGATTTCTTTCAATTATGAGGTATAAGACAAAAGCACAAAACCTTTAAGAACAATTTAAGATGTTTCACAACTTTTTAGGTTCAAAAACGGCGTCCGAAACACGTTAGTACGAAGTGCATATTTTTGCTGTTTTACGCAAGGTATAGAAGAGAAACATAATGGCGCAAACTAAAGCTTATAACTAAACTAAAGCTTTTTATAGTATCTTGCTTCGTTTTAAAGTAATGGACAATCAAAGTTCTGGAAAATGATATTGTTATCATAACATGAAAGCAGGTTATTAATTTGTTAATATTACTCATAAGTAGGTTGAATGTTATTTTCTAGAACTTCGACTTGCGCTCTAGTTTGCTCAGTTGTGTTTTTCTTTTAATAACCTTTTCAATGGTGTATTCCATGACCACCTACCTTTATATTTGAAATTGTTAACCCCTCTAAGCCCACCCATAAAAGATCAGATATGTCAAAAAATGTGTCCTGTTATGCGACACAAGATATAAATTATACAAAGTTTTATTAACGTATTTTCAGTAACAGCAATAATGAGGGGGGGGGGGGGGGTTAAAAGGACTCTGTATGGGTTTCAAGATATAATAAAGTTTAAACACCTCGAAGTGTTGTTCCCATGTTACATTTTGTAATTAACTTAAAACTTATTGTTATTCTTCTTTAAAGGCGAAGGAGCCTTGTTGAACCAGGCTTGGGTAATGATGTGGAAGTGATGAAGATATAAAATAAAACCTGTTATCTGACATAGTAAGTTATATAAGAAATTGCAATTAAGAAATAATTTATAAAACTGATTTTCGGACGTCCATAACCGAGAAAGTTGGCTATTTCATCGCCAAGTTGAGTGTTACTCAAAGCTAGACGTTGCGATGCCATTTTTAAATTGTTTCAGCGTCTCAAACATATTGCGATAGTAAACTTTAATACTTTATTGGAAAACTCGCTTCGCTCGCCAACACCGGCAATGACTCGCATCGAAGCAAATGCAAACAGGTTATTTTATATAAATAGCCCCTAATATTAAATTCTTATGTCTCATTTATTTTTAATTAGGATGTACCATAGTGGTTTCTTATTTTTGAGTTCCTTAATTTGTGATGAAGGGTTTATTCTTTAGCTTAAAGGAAAGTATAAAAATCAACATTTTTTATAGGGGTTGTTACTACATTTTCACCCGTTAGCAGTACGCGATAAAATGTCAATCTATGATACTTTTTTTTATGTATTTTGTAAGATATAAATGTACAAAATTTCAGCTCATTAACTTTAAGGAAAATAGGCCTATAACAATAAATTTTTGTTGCTTTAGGGGTTATCGCATTTTCACTCCTTAGCAGCACGCGACAAAATGCAAAACTAGTTTACTTTTTCTATGTAGGCCTACCTTGTAAGAAATAAATGTACATTTCAGCTCTCTAGCTTTAAATAAATTATAACAATTAATATTTATTTTTTTAGGGATTGTTTCAACTCTAAATCTAAATAAATTCTAGCCTATCTTACCCAGAGATAGTACAGGATTTTATTAGTAAAACTATTTTTTCAATCGGTCCATTAATTCCCCCTACATACAAACAAACAAACAAATTTTAAAAATTTTTATAATATTAGTATAGATAAAAGCTTATTTCAATACTATAAACAGTATTTAACAGCTATAAATTACGTTTTTTACTTTCTCACTATACAGAATAGAGAAAGTATAGTGATCGCAAAAAAATCGATGTTGAGATTTTTAAAAGTGTTTTTTACAAAAGTGTTTGTTATGTCTGTATGTATACAAAGCTAGAGCGAAAACTATTCGATCGATTTCAAACAAATTTGCACCAGACATGTCAAGTAGGCCTGTATAGATGCACGAAAAATGGTTTTGAAAATTTTTGAAAAACAACCCCCTCTTTGGCAAAAAATCCCTAAAAAATCAGCTATTATTTTTTTTAACGGCTCTAACGATTTTAATAAAATTTGACATATTTGTAGCCTTTGACGTACCCTGCCATATGCAAAAAAACATCATCTTTCTAAAAATTCTCGTTTAGCTAATAATAATAATAATAACTGATTTTTGGGGTTTTTTTGGCCATAAAGGGGGTTGTTTTTCAAACATTTTCCAAACCTTTTTTCGTGCATCTATACAGGCCTGATTGACGTGTTTGGTGCAAATTTGTTCGAAATCGATCGAATAGTTTTCTCTCTAGATAATAATAATATATTTATTAATTAGTTAATCTACAACTTTAAAAAAAATCACCTCTCCTACCCCACCTTACAAGTCACAGTGAATCTGTTTAATAATTTAAATATATGTTTGTGAGACATTATGTGCCAGTTCCTGGTACCGTTTATTTAAAAAAAATTTAAGTACAAAAAAACTTTCTGTGTTATTGAATAAGCAATTTGATCAATAATTTTTTCAAATCAATTTTCCAGTAAATTTAATTGTAGTTCACGCGTGAAAGGTACTCCTCATTTAAGGTAAATCATAAAAAACATACACTCATATTTTATTATATTGATTAGGGTTCGTAAAAGCATAAATTAATCAACTTTCAAGTAAACGGAAACACAATGTAGTCAGTCGGTCGTTTCTATTCTCGATATTCCAGGAAATCCTTTGAAAGACGGCTCCCTTACGAAAAACTTTCTGACCTAATGTTACAAAAAAAAAATGGCAAAAAAAGAAAGTAAACCCAGAAAGTTAAGAACAAAGAATTGTGCAATTTTCGAAAGTTTTTTAGGTCAAACCATTGTGCTACTAACCGAGTGGCCAGCGGGGAGATTTATTGTCTGTTTTTTTTTGTGCGTCTGGAGGGGGGTTTAAAACCTAAATTGCGTAAAGCGTGTAATTGGGTTGGGAAAAAGGTCCTACATATTTAATTAACGCCCTACATATTTCAATAGGGATTCGTTTCTGTGAGTAATCTGAAACACTGGTGAAATCTTTCGCTAGCTGTAACTCTCTAACGAAGCATTTCCAGACCTATGAATAAATTAACTTTTTCCGTTATTTTTGCTAGTGGAATCAGCTCAGAAAGTGCTCGGAACATTATGCAAATAACTTTTTATTTTAGCTCAAAATAACTTTAAAATATTTTGTTTCTAGAGTAATTCTGGGTATTGTTGACAACTACCAAGAAATACATTTTTCCTTTTTTTTGTCAATATCTCTGTTGTCCTTTGAGCTACAGAAAAAATTAAAAAACCATTGAGTTTGACATTAAAAAAGTAAACTTTTTTGTCTCTTGTAATTTTTTTTGTAAAGTCAGCGGTTTTTGAGATATTTTACTTTAAAAATTATAAATGGCCGCCATTTTGAAAATATTTAAAATATTGTTCTAATTTTTCGTACAGTGATAAAAGTTACGCAACAAATAGGTGTACAAAGTTTGAAATCAATATCTTTTCTACTTCTAAAAATATTAAGTATTTTGTAAAAAACACATACAGACAGACAGACCGAAAACGGAATGAGATAGGACACATGTTATATTAAATTTTTTGTTTCTTTTGACATGCTGAATAACGTGACAAAGTTTGTTCATATGGTCGCAGGACACCCTGTATATAAGCCAAATACCACTCATTGACTGAACACTTATAAAGAATACAATTACGTTAAAAAGACTGAAAATACCAACCACCACGGGCTACGCCGTACGAGTCAGCTAGTTATATAATTATATGTACATGAGGAATATAAGTCAATTTATGTGAAGAAACACAAGAAGTGGTCTAAATTTAACCCAGTTGACCATATCGTACGAAGCAAAGG
>JAGFPH010000463.1:532024-545349 GCA_018207615.1 Philaenus spumarius
GGGGGTGTGGGGGAGCGTGCGAGGGTGGACAACGGTCAAAGTCGCGTGTCAAACCCTCGTCTGTCCGTCTGTGGGAACTTGCAGTTATTGTAAGCGTTCCCTGTAGGAAGTGCGGAAACAAAATTACAGATACTTTCAAAAACAGATGCGTCGGACGGAATGGACAAACAAAACAAAATGACCGGTCGCAGTTGGTGAAGTGTTTGTCTTCGTGGGTCGGATGATGATGATCTCATGTTAGACATAACGCTTTTCCATCGAGTCTCAAAAATTCATAAATATCTATTATAAAAATATCCCTATTAAATTACATTAGGAATGGAAGAAAAGGAGTGATGAACTTCGTTCCTGACGGGGGTCCCACGATGTAGCCTTACAAACAGCTGATACAGCCTTCCTTTATATCGTACATCAGCTGACGTTTGATTATCGACGATGCCAATTAGTCTCTCTCGGTGAAGTGTCGGATGGATTTTTTCTTGTTTTTGTTTACAACTCCGAGTTAAACACCAGAAGCCACTAATCTGTGTTGTCCGTGTTTTTAAGCTGCTTTCTCCGCGTTGTTGTTCACTCTGCCTTCGCGGGATAAAAATAGTCCGAGATTTCTTCTACAACAGTCTGGCTACGTACGAGAGGAAAGAGGTTATTTGTGTTGTTTTTCCCTCGATTCTTCGACACCGGCCCTACGTTCCGCGGTCGTGTATGTCTGTCCGCGTGTCGATGGGACGCTTTCCGTCGACCGCGAACTTTTGCAATTCAGTACATTTACTTACAGTATACAGTACATTGTGGAACTTATTGTAAAAAGGATCGACCTTGCTGAATAGCAATCGCTGCATGCGTTGTAATTTCACCATTAATATAAAAAAAAAAATCTATAGACTCTAATCATCATTTAAATTTTTTTTGGATATTACCAACTAAAGGAAACAAGCAATATGTAACATCAGATGTTTGACTTATAATACAGTAACCTTTTAACTAATCTAAAAAAACTGTTAGTTGTGAAAAATAATTCGACCACGCAACTGAACCGCTGACGTGAGTTGAGTAAATTTCCAAAATTAAGTTTATAGGCCTATGTAAAGTTTTAGCGTTTCAACCAACAATTTGGAAAATATATCTATTCATGACGGTGCTGAATAGCTACAAAATGCTTCGCACGCCATTCCGTATATTGGGAGTATTTTCAATACATAGTGCATTGCGTGCTTCGCACGCCATTCCGTATATTGGAAGTATTTCAATACACAAAGCATTGCGTGCTTCTCACGCCAACCCCCGTATCGGGAGTATCTGCAATACACAATGCATTGCGTGCTTCGCACGCCAACACCGCGGTAAAATCCACCAAATGGCTTTGAACCGGGTAGTTTTATGGTATTTTACGTTTTGATCGATTTTGGGGGAACCAAACGAGCTATAAGGTCGCGTAAAAAACAAAATGTGCAGAATAACATCCTACATTTTATATGTTTGGAAAAAACTCTAAAAACATTCATTCTCGCAGGAAAAATCTCAAAAAATGGTTACTTCTGTTCAAAAAACGTGCTCCCGGTTGTTGTATTTTTTTGGCTAACGCACTCGTCCGAGCGACGGAGGCAACCAACAAGTGTACCAAATTTGAACCAAATCGGACTTAAAATGCGGCCGCTAGAATGCGAACACATATATACATAGATATAATAATATATATATGATTTTTAATGACACCCCAAAACGTGTTCTGGGGACCATGATCGGTGCTCATTTGCTACTCCCGACCTTGGGTCTTACCATAAGGGCCACTGCAATAGCTCATTCTTCCTATGGAAATTCGCTAGTAACAATCTGATTCTAAATTTGCCAATTAATTGTTTGCAAATAAACATTGTTTCGGTGTATTTTAAGCTTAACCTAAATTTATGTTCAGTTTCGATCCAAATAAGCTGATTTATTTATAACTAGGGGAGACCCCTGCGTGCTCCGCACGCCAACCCCCAATGGAACCTTCTAAAGACATATGTTATGTTTTATTTATAATAAAGGTGTAGGATTAATAATAACCTCAAAACTAAGATGGTAAATAATGTCAAATGTTCAAATTAAATTATTTCTTATATTTTATAACAGCAGTTATAATAATGGTTAAAAGAACCAGCAAGGCTCAGGTCTACACTTAAAAACCCTAACCTAAAAGCTAGAAATACAACAGTAGTTGCTTCAAATTTTGAAATCAGCTGTTAGTGGAAATATTGGAGCTAACAGCTATATTATCTGTTATTTATAATACGTAACAACATATGTTTCAATTGAATTATAATACGGTAAGCATTTTTCGTTGATTTTTGTTTGTGTTTTCTGTTGTTTTATTAATCGAACCTAAAGTTGTTGATTATAATAAACCGATTCTAAATTTGTAAGTTGGTTGCTATGGTAACGAATGTAAACAAACATGCTTTTGATCCAAACAGCTGTTTTATCCGAATTTTCACATTTTTACGCTTTAAAGTAACAATTTTACAAAATCCTTTCTTAGTGTGCGGCTATGGTCCCGTAAGAATGTACCTTTAAATTTTCGTATTTGTGTCTTAAGCAGTTTTTGCTCCACTTGGATTCTATGTCAGATTCATTCTCTAACTGTAGACAAATGAAAACGTGGTAGTAAATCGAACCTCAGTAACTAGGGAAGGCATTCCAACTAACCACACTCTGCTCCCCTTCTGGAATTATTTTTTTACACTGATGGGCCTGGTCGGGTATGTAGGCTGTATCAATACAGGAACTTGAATCAAGAGTTTAAATGGCTTGCTGTAAAAGTTGTTTATTTTCTTGAAAACTGAAATTAAGCTTTACAAAACTAATGTAACAATGTCCTCTAAAATGATATTATAAAGAAGTAAAATTTGTTTGTTTTTATGTAGGGGGTAATCCGATTGAAAAATAGTTTTACTAATAAAAAGCTGCACTATCCCTGAGTAACATAGGCTAGAATTCATTTTGATAAACATATTTTTTATTTCAATATTTGTAAATTTAGTCGGAAAAAATTCTTAGCTTAGGCGTAAATTGATGAACCAACACATGTTTCTTGAACGTATTTACATCCATTACCGTAGCAACCGATTGAATAAAATAACAGATACAACATCTGTTTGCTCCAATATTTCTATTAACAGCAGATTTCAAAATTTGAAGCAATTATTTATATTTCTAATTTGTATGAAATTTGTTTCGAAGGTTTGAACTGCCCGCTTACTAAACACAACGTCATAAAGCTGTGTTTAAATCCAAACCAAATGTAAGATAGACCTCGCGTATTTAGACTCGACGTATAAAATGTTACAAAACAAGGGTGTGCTAAAGCGAAGGGATGAAATGGGTTGTTGGGAGGTTAATGAGGCGCAGGCTCGTGCCAGGAACCGGAAACGACCTTTCCTTCTGAGCTATGATTGGCTGATCGTAAAACTTCAAGACAGAGCTAGTACAATCGCTAACGTTTGCATACGTTTCGCTATGGTTAGGGAATTCAAGTAAGGCGATATCGTCCGTACCTTACTAAACCCATCATAAGCAAAACAACGTGTAATAAAAAGTACAAAACTATACTACTGCAATATGATTAAATAAAATATTGTTTTTACGTTTGTTGGTGTTCGGTGAATCTCGCAAATTGCTGAAACTATTTTAAAGAATATTTTGCTAGTTAATTATTAATTACTAGGAGAAACACCTGCGTGCTCCGCACGCCAACCCAGTTGGCACCTTCTAAATAAATATAATAGTGTTATGTTTTCTTTATAATAAAGGTGTAGGATTAATATTAACCCCAAAGCTAAGATGGTAAATAATGTTAAATGTTCAAATCAAATTTTTTCGTATATTTTATAACAGCAGTTATGAAAAAGGTGAAAAGAAACAACAAGGCTCAGGTCTACATTTTAATAAAAACCTATCATAAAAGTTAAATATACAAATAATTGCTTCAAAGTTTGAAATCAGCTTTTAATGGAAATATTGGAGCAAACAGCCATTTTATCTGTTTTTTTATTCAATTGGTTGATATGGTAAATACATGTGTTGGTTCATCAGTCTAGGCCTAAGCTAAGAATTTTGTCCGAATAAATTTACAAATATTGAAATATAAAATATTTTTATCAAAAGTAATTCTAGCCTATGTTACTCAGGGATAGTGTAGCTTTTTATAAGTAAAACTATTTTTTCAATCGGTTCAGTAGTTCCTCTACAAACAAACGAACAAATTTTACCTCTTTAAAATATTAGTATAGACTAGGGACGCTGCCCCAGGACGCTTCGCGTCCCAACCCCGCCTCGGCCTACGGCCTCAGATGGCTGCTTCGCTTCGCTCGCAGTTGGAAAACTCTCTCGTTAATCTTTGGCTCGTTTGTACCTGGGCGAGCATCGTTCAGTATTTTTAACACCTAGATTGAATCTATAATGTATCTATTGTAATATTTAGCGATTTTGAAGGGGGTATAAAAAGAAGCTGTACCTATTCGCCTTCTAAGTGACTTGAATGGTGGTATAAAAAGAAGTTTAGATTTTTAAATTTTATGCGCATTTTTCAGACATTATGCGCGCTTTTGAAGACATTAGACCTAGCGCATTCAATTCGTGACGTCAAATAACCCCTGTAAGGAAATTTTCATCAAAATAATTAGAGCCGTTTTCGAGATCCGCGACAGATACAAAGATACTAAGATACAAGAATTGCTCATTTAAAGTAATAGGATAAAAGTTTCTTATTTTTTCATATTCTACAGTTTGGCACCAATAAAAATTCGTTTGGGGTTTAATTAAAAACGTTACCCATTTTCACCTCTACCATTTCAGCCCTTATTGTCGCTCACCCCTAATCGACTGTAGAAATTGTAGAGGGATCGGCCCTGAGCCGGTTAAAATCATTTCCAGCTCAATTCAAAGCCGTTTCCATTTTTTTCCAAAAGAATCCTTATTTTGATTGGACGCCAACCCCCGGTGCGACCTTCTAAAAACATATGTTATGTTTTATTTACAATAAAAGTGTAGGATTAATAATAACCTCAAAACTAAGATGGTAAATAATGTTAAATGTTCAAAACAAATTAGTTTGTAAATTTTATAGTTTGAATAAATAATTCATTTCCTCCCTTATAAAAATCAATATTTACTTCCACAAGCAGCTGTATTAGTTAGTTTCTTATTATAAACAGCTGTTTTGTATTAAAATGTTTTTATAATCTTCTGAATACTGTAATCATCGTTATTTACATCCACGAAATCAGCTGGATTAGTTTGTTTCTTATTATAAACAGCTGTTTTGTATAGAAATGGTTTTTAAATATTTTCCATGTTAATCTTATGGGGAAAACCCGACCTTTGAGATTAGCTCACGCCATTAAGGATAAGAGGTTTTGACATCTAAAACCTTATTGCAAAACTACGAAATGAGACGAATTTTTTGAAACCTCAAACATTAAAATTGGTCCAGATATAAGGGAGGAGTTGTGTTTACAAAAAACTGCTTCACGTATTATATATAAAGATTTCTGACGAATTTATCTACAGACAAAAGTTATCGCTTCAAATTATTGCCGTGGATTTATCGTACAACTTTATTAGTTTATACAGTGCCCTAACGAATTAACGAATTGCAGTCCCACAATTTTGCACACCTAACGATATATTGCTCAGATCGGTTAATAAATTGTTCGGTGTATATCCACCTATTGTTGGGGGTGACCTGTGAAAGATGGCGCCAAATTCACCGTCACACCTGAAAGCACTATTAAAGAAAGAAAAGCATACTTTTCAGAGAGTTTAAACAGCTTAAGTCAGTACCTTTGAAACCATTGATTTTATACTTATTAGGGAAAGATGCACTCAACTTATGCAGTGATACCTAAGGTCGGGAGTGGTAAATGAGCACCGATCATGGTCCCCAGAACACGTTTTATGGTGTCATTAAATTTTGTATATATATGTGAAATATTACCGTGAAAACGAACAGAAATATACATCTAATCTTGAACTCTTTATAGACAGTTATACCAACATTATAGGAACAGATAAAGATGTTTGGATATTATGAATCATAGCTCGGAAATAAACTTCAGGCAACAATAAAAGAATTAACCAAACCGTAGGGTTGTAAAGTACAGATAAACATACGCTTTAGGGCCTATACTTAGAAAGCGGACTTTGGTCGAGGGGAGTTTGTTTAGGATGGGTGAAGGAATGGACATATCGCGTGCAAAGTCAAATCTGAAAATATGAAACGGGTATTTAAAGGCTCCGATTAGTCCACCTAGGGAAAAAGAACTGTGGTTCAAACACTTTTCGAAACTTTTTAAATAACGTTTTCAATATACTGTAGGCTACCTACATATAATACGAACGGCTTTGTCCTGACTGAATGATTGACAATGGCATAGAATTAACGTAGAGCAAAAACTGCTCAAGTTATTCTTATTTGGTCATAGACGCATACTAAGAAGGATTTAAAAAATGTATTTTAAAGGGTAAAAATAGTGAAATTTCGGGGATTACTGACAGCCCAATATCAGATAAAATAGCGGTTCCGATCAAAATCTTAGCATCACATGTTTGTTTACATTCATAGCAAGTTGGCAAATTTATAATCAGTTTTTTATTATTAACAATAATTAACAGTTTTTACTTTCTCCACCCTATACGTAGTATATGGAGAAAGTATTGTTTTCGTCCAAATTTTCGAATTTTGGTTTTTAGTGGAATTATCTGTTTTGGTGCTTCCTGAACCCAAAACTATTTTTACTGAAATTATTTATTTTGTTTTTTTTTTCATTATGTAAGCTCCCGGATTGGAAAATATACAAATATTTGTATTTATTTTGGTTCTTCCTGAACCCAAAAAAGTGTTTTTTTTTGTGTGTTGTCTGTCCGTGTCTGTCTAAGGATGTGTACAGAGCTGGAGACCATACCAACCGCCCGATTTTGATGAAATTTTGTATCTAGGTGTAGTTCTGCAATATCTCCAGGTATTTTTATCATTTTTTCAAATTTTTGATTTTTACGGGGTTTTACCCCCCCCTAAAAATGGCCAAAAAACGAGAAAAATCAAAATTTCTCAAAAATGGCTCTAACGATTTTCATAAAATTTGGCTTATTTGTAGCCCTTAATGTACCCTACCATATGCAAAAAACCGCATCTTTCTAAAAATTCTCGTTTAGGTAATAATAATAATAACTCATTTTTTGGGGTTTTTAGCCAAAAAGGGGTTTGTTTTTTTAAAAATTTTAAAAACCTTTTTTCGTGCATCTACACAGGCCTAATTGACATGTTTGGTGCAAATTTGTTCGAAAATAGTTTAAATAATAATAATATAATATGGATGTGTGTTACATGCATCTAATATTTTCCACGGTAACATTTTCCTACTTTTGCAACTCTAAATAAGCACCTCCTATGCTAATTTTGGGAAGGTATAAAGTTTCAACTGGGAGAATGTATGTGGCAGTTATCTGGTACCATTTATTTTAGGTTAGATTAACGCACTAAAAGCAAATTTGGTACACACGTTTTTTTTTCAAGTCTCTCGGACGAGTTCATTAGGCAAACGATCCAACGATTTGTTTAAAGGTTTTTCGTTCTAGAATAAAACACTTTTGGGGTTTTATCCAAAAAATAAATATAGGAGATTAATCCGCACATTTTGTTTCTTTAAACGACCTTATAGTAAATCTGATTCCACCAGAAACGACCAAAATGTGAAATACCGTAAAAGTATCAGGTTAAAGTCCACGTAGCTTCAGATCCGACTGTCCCCTAGGAAGTACAGTAGTCCGTAATCCGAGACCGCAACGTAGAGGAGCAAATTCACAAAGCGCAGTCCATAATCCGAGGCGCAAACGGAGGGGCTGCGAGCGGAACGAAGCTGGAGGCTGAGGTGCGAACAAATTCTACTAATATATTTCGTACACACGGTCAGCTATTCAGCGCCTTCGTGAGTAGACCAATTTCCCAATATAGTTGGGAAACCCTAAAACATTCCCTCAACTAATGTTGGAGGTTCAGCTGCGTGATCGAATTAATTAAGGGTCTGCTGTAGTGGCGGCCATCTTGGATTTTTATCCTATAAGAGCAATGCTAAATTTCAAACCATTTATTTCGTTTACTTTTTATCATAAAATTGTTCGCAAGGTCTCATTTTAAGCACAGTCACAATACGCATCCGTCTTGCAATTTAGATTTTTTTAAATGCTTTTGATTTTTTATGTAATTGACGTTTTGTAAGTACAAAGTTTGAATTTTTTTCCTAACACAATACAAAATTAATAATGAAAAATAATTTGCAAGCCGGATCCGAAATTTTATAAAGAATATTCAGTTTTTTTTTTCAACACTCAATTACAAAAGATAGACTTATAAAATGGTTTGAAATGAGGCAATGTCAAAGCGTTCAGCTGCAAGAAATTGCACTGTTTAGATAGGGATACAGTGAGAAGCGGTTGCGTTTCCGGTTGCTTTTTCGTTTACTGGAGCAGACCCTTAATCTCTTGCAATCTGAAATTAATAACAAACAAGTGTTAAAAATGTATTACAAATTGAGTAAATCGGCAAATGATATAGTTTAACATGCGTCGTGCAAAGTTCTGAATCTTTTCAAGAGAAACATTTTCACTAAAGTTCGTATTCTTCTTGTAATGTCTAACACTAATATTGTATTCCGCGACAGGCCTAGTTTCGGGAAAAAGGTGGAAGGGGTTTGGAACAACGTATTCAAAAATATCTGAAATAAACTATTTTACATAGGTCTGTCACAGATTTCTTTTACAGAAATATTTCGATGTTCTTAAATAAAGCCGTTTTTATAAAGCCGTTTCAAACATTAAGTTACAAAGCAGAAAAGTACTATTTTGATCCCCCCAAAACTGATAGTGAACTTGTTAGCGAATTTCCATTGGAAAGATGAGCTATTGCAGTGACTCTTATAAACCTAAGACCTAAGGTCGGGAGTAGTAAATAAGCACCGATCATAGTCCCCAGAACACGTTTTGGAGTGTCATTGGAAATTTGATATATATAGGACTATTAGCTGACCCGTACGGCGTTGCCCGTGGTGGTTGGTATTTTCAGTATTTTTAACGCAATTGTATTCTCTTTAAGTGTTCAGTCAGTCAGTGGTATTTGGCTTTTATATATATAGATCTTAAATAATAAAAGCACTATTGTCATAATAAAAAAGATCTGAAATTATGATTTTGGTAACTTTGATCCACCCAAACCCCCCCCCTAAAATTTCGAAATTTTTCATACCCTTTCTTAGTGAGCACCTATGGCCCAAGAGGAAGCTACATACCAAATTTCATTCCAATCTGTTCGGTAATTTTTGAGAAATCGTGATTTAGTCATTTTGACAACCCAAACCTCCCTAAAATTTCCAAATTATTAAAACCCTTTTTTAGTGAACACTTATGGCCCTAGAGGAAGCTACATACCAAATTTCATTTCAATCCGTTCGGTAGTTTTTGAGAAATCGTGATGAGTGAGTGAGTGAGTGGTATTTCGCTTATATGTATATATATATATATATAGAATTATGTATATATGTGCTGGCACTCCAACGGCCGCATTTTACTTCTGATTTGGTCAAAATTTGGTGCACACGTACAAAGTGGCTCGGACGTCTTCGTTAGCCAAACAAAATCCAACAATCGGAAGCACTATATTTTACCTTAAGTAAATTTGTGTACAGATTTTTCGTACCAGATGAATAGTTTTGGTTTTTATGTAAAAAAAACTAACGTAGGAGATAATCCTGCACATTTTGCTTTTTTACACGACCTTATAGTTCGACTGCTCCCCCAAAAATCGATCAAAACGTAAAATACCATAAAAATACTAGGTACTTTTAGCACGAAGGGGATTTTACAGTGGGGCAACTTCTGTTACGAGTTTGTGCACTGCGAGAGAAGTGTTGTTGTCCAAAATCCTGTCGAGGGGCGAACTCACAAAGCGAAGCTACAAGCAGTGCGTGAGCGGTGGCTGGAGGCTGAGGTGCAGACAAATTCTACTGATATATTTCGTACACGCAGGCAGCTATTCAGCACTTCCGCGAGTAGACCAATTTCCCAAATAGTTGGTTCTTACCTTAAAACATCCTATAAACTTAATTTGGGAAATTCGCTTAACTCACGTCAGCGGTCCAGCTGCGTGTTCGAATTATTTTAGTTCTGGTTATTGTAACATACGAGGGTTAGCTTGCTTTATTATAACAGTGCCAAATTGCATTTATTAACTTTGTCCGACAAACACACAGAGAAATAAATGATTAGGAAAGGAACGTTAAATTTTAGGAATATAATTATTTTGTGAACAAATGCTCCTCATTTTTAGTGATTTTATGGTAGAATATCGTTAACGCATTTCTGGATACTAGCTGAATACCCGTGCTTCGCTGAGGGGAATGTTTTGCATTACTATGTTACATAATTGTAATATTTCTCTCTCATTTCTTTCATCTTTTTTTTCACGAAAGTGTATTATTATATGTTTATTGAATTAGTTTGGAATTTATTGTTCACTGGTTGCCCGTCAATCGTCTTCGTCAGTCTATGTGGTCGGAATAAATTAAATCAATTAAAATAAAGAATTCAGAGTAACGAGCGTGTTCTTTTTCAACCGCTAAATCTACATAGGCTACTGGTAAATCACAGTGTTAGCTGAATGTTGCAGATTGTCCAGATAGCCGAATCTATACTTATAAAAGCCAAATACCATTGACTCATTGACTCATCACAGTTTCTCCAAAACCAAGCGGCCTACTACAAACATGAAATTTGGCACTAATACTCTTTATAGGCTCTAGACTCTAGACGCGCACTAAGAAAGGGTTTCCGAAAATTCGAAATTTTAGGGAGGTTTTGAGGGGCCAAAGTTACTAAATCACGATTTCTCAAAACCTACCGAACTTATTGGAATGCAATTTGGTATGTAGCTTCCTCTAGAGCCATAGATGCTCGCTAAGAAAGGGTTAAAAAAAAAATCGAAATTTTAGGAGAGGTTTGGGGGGTCAAAGTTACCAAAAAGAAACACCGAACGGATTGGAATGAAATTTATTATGTAGCTTCCTCTAGGGCCCTAGATGCTCGCTAAAAAAAGGATTAAAAAAATCTAAATTTTAGGGGAGTTTTGGGGGAGTCAAAGTTACTAAAAATCCCCATAAGAAATACGTAGTGTAATATATTTATTGATATAATATATTTTTTTGTTAATATACATTTAACTTTGATTTGTCTATCCGTTTAAAGCCGGGTCGGGCCAGCTAGTCTTTAATATGCGAATGCGTAGATCAGGATAGGATTGATCAGCTTACGTTTTTAAATATTTTCTTAAAATTAATAAGTGAAAAACTTCAGATCTCTAGCTTTAATTAAAGAATACCAATTAATATTGATTGTTTTTATAAGTTGTTATCACATTTTCACCCGCAGCACGTATAACAAAATGTAAAACTGGTTTACTTTTTATATGTGTTTTTAAGATATAAATGTAGGCTACAAATTTCAGCTTTAAGGAAAGTATGACTACAACAAACAATATTTATTGTTTTAGGGGTTGTTTCAACCCTTAGAGGACGAATATTTTAAAATACTTTCTTAGTACGCCTCTAGCGTCTATGCGCAATTCGTGTACCAAATTTCACGTTCCAATGTGGTATGCAATTAATATTTACAGTTTTAGGGGTTGTACTACATTTTCACCTATTTGGCGGAACGTGACAAAATGTAAAAGTGGTTTATTTTTATGTGTATTTTTTAAGAAACGAATATACAAAATTTCAGCTCTCTAGCTGTAAGGAAAGTATAAAAAACAATATTTATTATTTTAGGGGTTGTTTCAACCCTTAAAGGCCAAATATTTAAAAAAATATTTTCTTAGTTTGCTTCTAGAGCCTATGAGCAACATGTGTAATAAATTTTACGTCCCTAGGTGGTATAGTTTTTGAGATCTTTAACAAACAATATTTACTGTTTTAGGGGTGGTTTCAACCCTTCAGGGCCAAATATTTTAAAATCCTTCCTTAGTGCGCCTTTTCCGCCTATGAGCATTATGTTTACCAAATTTTACGTTCCTAGGTGGTATGGTTTTAGAGATCTATAACAAACAATAATTATCGTTTTAAGGCAAATCTTTCCGATATTTTTAATAGCTATTATAAAAATCGATAGATTATGAAAATTGGTTCAGCCGTTCTCTAGTTATAAGTGGTGCAACTAACCCGACTTAGTTTTATATTCTGTCTGATATGTGATACAATATGAAGTAAAACACTTGCTCCTAGTTAAACTATTTGTTTTGAAATGTATTTTCAATTTAGAAGAACCACTGTGTCGATTACACAGTCACGTGGTGTAAGCCGAAGCAAAACATGTGGAATAATTTTACTTAGAAAACAGATTAAACCAATCCTGTTTAAACAGTAATCACAGCCTCCGGGCTACAATTGTTATTTATTAATTCTACCGTTGTTTTCATATTAAAAATACCGGTCTGGATGTTTTCTCTTAGTTTCCACCCCTAGCCGAGGTGGGGGAAGTAAGGGGTTGGCGTAGAAGGGGAGGGGGTTGCGGTAGGCCCGAACAGGAATGGTCAAAACACCGAGTTTTCAGTTCAGTTCAGTTTAGATACTGCCAACAGATAGGTTACATCCGTTGTGTTTTTAGTGTTGTTTTAGTGGACTGTATTTTGTAGTGTTACTTTTGCTACTGGATTTTCACCATCGTTTTTGTAAGTATACAAATTATGTTTTACTTATTGTAAAGTTTAAGTTACGTAAGATATTTTAATGTATTTTATGATTTTTTTAGAAAATCTACTTTTAGCTTGGAATTTTTATAAAATTATTTTTTTTAACATAAAAAATTCAATATGAATTTGTACGTTCAGAAGTTGGCTATACAAATCGTGGTTGCACAAGAAAGAATAAAGATTTATTGCCTGTATACCTGTTTCATCTAGTTATTATTATTTTGTTTATTAACACATTTGACGTACGTACACTCCACATCAACATTTAATACTAAATTTAATCTTAAATACAGTTTTGAAAGTAGGTATTGTTTCTACGCTTCACTAAACTTCAAATAGAAAAGTGTTTAAATTTGTTTTACAATTAAATATTCACAGCAACGATAACATGACTTTCTGTTGTATGTTTCATGTTTAGAACTGATTTTAGTAATTGTCCCAGTAGGCGTAGGACTAGTTCTATGATTTCAGCTGTCTTATACAACAGTGACAATATTTATGTAATAGTTTAACTTGAGGATCTATTTAACTCGAATCAGTTGTAAGTCTAACA